>JANVCC010003511.1:0-13914 GCA_025345505.1 Todiramphus chloris collaris | reverse complement strand
TGATCTGCTGGAATGTACTGTTTCCATGGTCCCCAGTCAGTCAGGTACCAGTGGCTCAGGTGTCTGTCCTCTGAGGAAAGAGGCTGGGTTCACAATATTAGTTACTTCAATCTTAACAGCATCAGATTCAACCAGAATGGCCTGGTAGTTCAAAAATCAGGATGGGGATAGACAAGGATTTCCTTTTTGTTCTAATACTGAGGATACTGCGTGGGACACTAAAACAGTTACTTGTTGTTCCATAGTGAATTTTGGTGCCTCCGGTATGTTTAGTATCACAGCAGCCACCGCCCCTAAGCATCCGGGCCATCCTTTGCTCACTTCACCCAAGTGCTTGGAGAAGCCGGCTACAGCCCTTTTGTAGGGTCTCTACCTTCAGGCCAGTGCCCCTGATGTCCTGTACCTTGTCTCTCATACAAAACCAGACAGAATGGCTTGGGGACGTCTGGCAGTCCTAAAGCTGGAGCCTCTATCGGCTCCTTTTTCAATTGCTTCAATGCACTCTTGCCTCTGAAGCCCAAGCTAAATCAGGGCAGGCTTCTCTGATCAGTTCACAGAGAGGTTTTGCTAAAATCCCATAGGCATGTATCCATAACTGACACCAACCTGTCATGCCCAGAAATGTGGGGAGGTCTTTTCCCATTCGAGGTTCAGGCATCCTGCAGACAGCTTCCTGCCGTTCCTTCCCTAGATCCCAAAGTCCTCCTGAGACTTCATATCCTAGGTAGGAAACTTGTTTCTTCACAATCTGAGCTTTCTGTTGAGAGACTCGATACCCGCTTAGTCCAAGCAAGTTTAAGAAGCTTACAGGCCACCTAAAGCATTCTCCTTTGGTTTTGGTTGCAATAAGAAGATTGTCAACATCCTGCAGGAGGGTTCTGTCTTCTGATAGAGGTTCCCCAGTTTCTAACTCCCAGGCCAATTGGTTGCCAAACATTGCAGGGCGATTTTTGAATCCCTGGGTAACACTGTTCAGGGGAGTTGGGTTTTCCTCCCTGTCTTGGGGGGCCCCCATTCAAAAGCAAATATTTTTTGACTCTCTTCTGCTAATGTTAGACAGAAGAAGGCATCCTTCAAATCTAAGACAGTGAACCAAATCTGTCCTCCCTGAGCTCTGTCAATGGGCCATATGGGTTGGCTTTACCCTAACTGAGCTAGGTTTTAATTTAACTGTTACTAGTTTAACATTTTTAGCTCCCCCAGGTACCTCAGAAGCCCACATTCCTGGGAATATCTGGTCCAGTATTTCTTGAGAAATTAAATTCCATTTTTCAGCTTGGTTTAGTGACAAACTTAAAGTCTGAATTAATTGATCTTCTAAAGTTTTAACTTCCACTCCTGTGGGTTTAAATTCAATTTTAGCCTGCAATTGTTCAAGTAAATCCATCCCTAACCCTTGGCTTTAGGGGAATGTGGCAAATACCGAAACCGGTGTTTTCCAATTGTTTTCCTAATTTAAACCTGAGTGGTTTCAAAAAATACGCTTTTTCTGGTTGGCCAGTAGCTCCCATAACACTTACAGAATTCTGATATACATGTGTTGCTTCTCGATTCAAAACAGAAAAAGAAGCTCCTGTATCAACTAGAAATTCTACATCCTTTCCAGTTTCCCCAGCTTGATTTTAACCACTGGATCCACTTGGGGAGATGCCCCAGGCCCCGTCAATCTGCTTCTGCAGTCAGAGCCTGCCTGCGCTTTGGGCGTTCCAGTGTCCATCCTCATTCAATATGCACACTGCTGTACACCCAACATGCCTCTCCTTTCTCCTACAGAGTTTCACAGTCCTCCCTAAAGCTAGAAATCCCTTCTCCTGTTGCTGATCATGATTTCAAGAAACCTTCCTGTCTGCCTCCTGTTTTTCTAATTCCCTGCCCACCCTGGCTCCTGGCTCTTACCCTCCCCAACTTACTCTTGTCTCTTAGAGGAGAAGAGCTCAGGGAAGGAGGCACTGTCCTTCCCGTGCCTCTGCTGGCCATGTCTCTTTCTCTCTCTCTCACCTCTCCTTCCCTAATTCTAACACAAAGATCGCTTGAAAACTTCTATCAATACATTAATAGTCTTTAAAGTGTCTCCGTTCTGTGATTGTTCAGAACTCGTCAAAAAGAACACAACCCCAAAATACGATGATACAAACACACTCAAAACAGTAATACACAAAACAATACCCAGACACTACATTAGTTCAAAGGGGTCTTGTACCACTCTACCATTTTCCTCTCATACAATTTATACCCCCAAATTTAGCAGAAATCAACCCTCCTTGCATTCCAGCTGATCCTCAGATAACAGCGGGGCTGGGGGCAGCTGGTCTGGATTCGTGCTGTACAGCAGATAACTAGGCACAATCTATCCAGCCGGTTAGGTTTTTCTCCAGTCCAAAAGCCAAAAGTCCCAGGAATCACCAAGCAAGCTGCAATCACTTCGTCCATCTCCGGCCGTACCCCGTACCGTGGATGGGAACTCCGCACTCACTGGGCAGCCCTGTTGCATCTCGAGCACACTCAGCTCACTCAGACATTACATAACAGCAGTGATGGTGATTTAAGTTTACCAAACAATGATAACAACTTAACCACACAATGAAATACCACGAGCAGTTAAAATAATGTGGATCATGCACAGTCAGAGTCCATATGCCATTCCAGCTGTCCAAAACACCGATAAAACTTATGGTCCAGACCCAAAAACCAAGTATGCATAGAAATACAAATACCAAACCCAGATACCAAGTATGCTCAAGATATGAAGATACCTGGCATATGGTACCCTGCATAGGATGTGTCCTATGTATTACGGGCACCCTCCAAATCCAGAGGGTACCTGACAAACCAAACCCCCATTTCCAAAAAGAATGCCTTCCCAGGATGGTCCTTGTCTGCTCCTGCAGGGAGCCGGGGGAGTCGATGAGTCCCACCAGGAAACTCCGGGGGTGCCTCGAGAGTCTATTTCTCAGCAGATCCTGCAGCCCAGCAGAGTCTGTTCCACCTGGGTCACCAAACTCAGTACCCAAAGTTACTCAGCAGGCATTCTGTATTTTGCAGCGCCGGACGCACAGGGGATCACGCCTCCCAACGTGTGTGCCGATGCCAGCTGGGTACACAGTTCATGTGCAGTCTGAACACACAGATTCAGTCTGTTTCTTACAAAAGGCAGCTTCATGCTGATGGGTTCCTGAAATTCATTTACATAGGCCAAGCATGCAAAATAAAATGAGAGGTAGGGTCTTTTCTGCCCTCGGGGGTCTTCCGTGACCTCTGGTGCTCATTTACTTCATCTTCTCTTCTTCATCACCGTGTTCTTTTAGTGACCTAAAGCCCCAAATCCCTCTTCTTGCCACAAAACCAGTTCTTGTCTATTCAGCAAGCTCGGGTGCCTCGAGATGTCTTGGTGTCCTGTTCCTGGAGATAATCACTGTCTACAAGGTTAGGAATTTCCCAGTATGTCCCTGCTATACAACTGCCTGTTTATTGTTGCTGTTGGTCAAAGATCAGTAAAACTCCACCAGACATCCTGTCCCCACCTTCAGGTTCACTGCTGGATTTGTACATATTTGTATCTATCTCCTTTTTATTATTTTCATTTCCATTCAAGCTGTCCCAGTTCCCTTTTCCAATCGCTGAGTCTCTCTTCTTTATTCCCTTCCCCTTCCCCTGTGGGGAGGAAGGGGGTTTAACAGAGAGGGGCTGTGACAGGTCTAAGGGGCAGCCCTGACCCTAACCCCTGACAGCGACCAGCACTGTGAGGTCTGGTGGATGGCAGTGGGTTGGAAGGGGCTGGGGGGTTGGTTTCCATCATTTCCATCATTGCCCAGCCCCCATCTCTGCCTCCTCCTCCTGCCCATCCCCTGTCAGGGTCCCTGTGCCAGTTTTGGAATGGTCCCAAGGGCCTGAGCTGTGTAACGCTTTTTAACAAGATAATAATTCAGGAATCTCAGTGATTGGGGTGGGGTTGGGGGCTCCTTTTCTTTGCACTGCCCCCTCGTAGGCGGTGGAGACGGTGAGATGTTGAGGCCTCTCCTGGGTCAGATAGGGTTCCAAGAGGCCACAAGCCCCCTGCGCACCCAGCAGCTGTGGGGCCAGGGCAGCCCACTGCTCCTTCTGGCCAGTGACCGCCCGGGGGAAAGAAAAACCCCAACAGACCTATGGCAGGGGAAGGTCCTGAACAGGCAGCCCGGAGGAGGAGGCAGGGGCTTGCTGGGGGTGCAGAGACATGGCCAGGACACATTGGGCCCCTCTGTGCTGAGGGAATACTGCAGCACCCAATGAACTCTGGCACCTCTGGGGTGCCCAGTATCACCCCCTCCCCCTCAGAAAGTGTCCCCTGGGGTCACCCTGAGTCCCCCTTGTGTGCCCCATGGTCTCCCTGCTCCTGCTGGGGCTCTTCCCTCTCAGGGCTCTAGTGTCCCCCTGGGTTACCCATGGTCCCCCGTGTCCCCATCATTCACCGCAGGGCCCCTAAAGAGCCCCCTGCAAGGTCACCCTGGGGTGCCCCTCTCCTGTCTGGTGTGACCCAGTATCCCCCTGATTCCCCTTCTGGGTACCCACTGTCCCTTTGAGTTCCCCTGGGGTCCCCAATTTCCCTCAAGGTCCCACTGGGTCCTGCCGGGGTGCTCCTGTGTCTCTCTGGGGCTGCTGGGTCCTCCTGAGCAGCCAAGAAGGAGCTGAGCTGAGTCAGAGCGGGCTGGTTGAGGGAGTGCTTGTCTCCCACAGCATGCTCTCTGCTGCACCAGTCCCTGTGGGTTTCAGGGAGGTGAGAACTGGGGCCAGGCTGAGGTGTCCCGGGGGGAGCCCTCGCGTCCTTCCCGTGCGTGTCATCTGAATTCTCCAACACATCCGAGCATCTCCTTCACGCAGAGTAGTTCTTTGGGAAGTCACCAGCACTTCCACTGACGGCGCCTGAGCTGAGATACAACCACCTCTCCCAACAGCAGGGACTGGGCAGCGCATCCACAGTGGTAAGAAATAAAACCAGCTCCCCACACAGTGTCAAAAATGGTCGTGCACTGCGGGAGAAAGACAGAGTTACCACTTTCCCTCTCCTAAACGGAAGGGGTATGTAACACTGTACGGCATTTAGATGTTTTCCTCAACCATTACATTAAAAAGAGCAATTAATCAGTACAACATCTGCACAACAAAACCAAACTCTTTTCCCTGAAAATAAAACTGCCATTTATCACACGTACTGGGCACACAACGAGAATGACAGCACCGTCACATACAGAGGAGGCCTTTGCTGCTCCAGGCAACCTTTCTTGGCAGCTGCTCCAGCTTCTCCCCGTTTCTCCCCTCTTCTCTCCCAGGCTGGGCAGCCCCTGGGAGCAGCTGATGGAAGTGGCCAAGCACACAGATGCCAGGACTGCAGAGAGTGTGGGAGGAGAGACACCGAGTTTGAGACAGTCCGTGGTCAGAGAGCCCACTGTACAGGCCAACTGCAAGACTCCCCGGAGTGTCTGTTCTTCATTGCCTCTTCATCGTCTCTTCATCTGCATCAGGAGGGACACACAAAAGAGAGATGCTGTCTATACCAGCAACTCTAAGAGCTCCTGTTTAGATTGATTATGACAAGATGATGACAAGATGTTATTGCAGCTAAGATACAAATCACCATGTCTTAGCAAAGAGTTAACAGCTGCCTCACCTCTCAGCAGCCCCACACACAACAAATGATGGCAAGGAGAGGGAGTTTCTGCACGGGAGCAGGAACCAAGGTAGAGGTTTGAAGCTTTGTTGAAGAATACCAACTAAACTGAAGTTCCAGGGCTGGTTACCCATGCCTCAGCCACAGACAGGGACCAGAGCCAATGTTTATATTGTCAGCTCAGCAGGGGGAGAAAACCAACAAACAACAGGCAGGCAGCAACTCAGCTCCCCAACCACAGCTGGTCAAAAACTAGGTGCTTGCCCTCTGGGCTGCTTCTGCTGTCAGGTCAGAAGAAAGTGTCCATCTTCAGAAGGGGTGAATCACCATCCAGAGGTGCTTCACCCTGGGGTGAGAGCGTGTTCAGAGGATTACCCAGAACACAACAACTGTTCTTACACAAGCAGATTTCAGCTATTTAAACCAGCCCCCAGGAGGGGACCAGAAGCCACCCCTGAAGTGGCAAGGAGAGCAACATGGCCGGGCAGCAGCAAGTCTGTGCTGACAGGATGCCAAGACAGAATCATGGGAATGACAGGCATCCCTGAAGTCCAGTTAACCACCAGCTCACTGAGAGCCGCTGCCTGACACGCAGTAAAAACCAGAGTGTTAGGACAGACAACAACAAACCACCTAACTGAAAAATGATGCTGAATATGGGAGACTGAAAGAAATCACCGAGCGCACCGCCCCACTGGAGCCTGCAAAGGGATCAGCGGATGAGCAGCTGGAGATGTATTCATGGCCCAGGTGTAGCTGGGTTTAGGTTCTGGTTGTGCTTGCTTTTTATACAAGCAAAGGAAACCAAACCCCAAACAACTCCACAGAAAACGTGGCTGGGACTAAACCCATATACATCCACTGATCCCTGGAGCTGCTTTCAGGGAGTGACAGCTACAACACAGCCAAACTCACACTGGCTCACACACTTCATCCCTGCCCAGCTTTCGGGTTGCTGGTTCCTATCTGCATCTCTGCATTCCCACTGTCCACTGGGCTCAGTATACAAGGCCAAAGGACTCAGTTCCTGGAATCCCTAGGAACAAACAAACAGAAAACCAGCACAGTCAAGAAAGCCACGCTGTAACTACCACAAAGAACACAAAGAATCCTGCCAATTCCCGCTCAGGTTTACGAGGAAGCACACCACCCACACGGCAGCTCCAGCTTCTTGCAGAAATTTTCTTACTGTGGAAATCAACTCCCCTCCTGCCAGCAACAACATTCCTCAGCAGGGCCCCTCTCCCCCCAGCACTGGACAAACCTGCACAAAAACAGCCACAGGCTCTGATCCTGCTGCCAAACCACACCTTCAGCATCGACTGATAGAACAGCAGACATAAGCACTGCGGGCTGTAGAGCCTGACCCTGCCAAGGTAGAAAATTGTGGCAGCACCTCCCTAGGGGCTTCCATCCATATCCATCAGTTCTCACTGAAGCTGAGCTGAGACATTCAGATCATGACAGGGATGGGCCGAAGTCATAACTGCTCTCTGTGCTGGCTTACAGCTGGAATGTCTGTCCACGGCACAACCTGCCATCTGCCACGGTTCCACTCTCCAGCACATTTCACTGGCCAAGTAAGAGCCTTTTTAAACCAAGACCAGCTCCAGAATTCCGTGTGTTAGCGGCACACAACCAATCTTCAATGCCTAGAGCAGAGAAGGCCAAAACAATTGATCCACTATCCTGTTCCGCACTCAGCTGTCTCTGCCACTCTGGAACACTCAGTGAAACACTAGAAATCTAATCAGCTTGCTTTCATGGATTGTTTGGATGAATTAGGGGCCTCTTAATGGTGTCTAGGAAAACTTCCTGGAATTAACAACACACAGCCAGGTAACCAACACATCTCTGAACAACCTCTCAGCTCCAGCTCAGTTTGGCCATACTCTGAGAACATCGACAGCTATGTTACTGTTCTGGGTTATTTATACAGCATGTGCATCAGCCCCAGATGAAGCTGAAATTCTAACAAGCTATTAAAAAAACAACTAAAAAATCAAAACCTTCTAATCCACTGGTGGAAGACAAGATGAAAATAATTTGTTCTACTAAACCAGAACATCTCTGCTCCATCACTGGATTCCAGCTACACCAGGAAGAAAGCTCTTCACCATAGAGTCAGCACCCTGGGATGCAGTCACAAGACAGCTACAGTGCAGCAGGAAACACTGGTTCTGCTCTTCACAAAACTACTTGTTTCAAGATGCAGACCTTCCCCTTGCAGGCATCCAACCCATCCTTTCCCCACCCTGCCTTCCAGCAGCATGCACCTCCTTCTTGACCTGGGAAGGAACCTTCTCTTCACAGATATCAGCATGTCCCCTGTCGCTCAAGACACGTTGGGAGTAGACATCCTCCTTGGTGTCCGTGTCACACAGGAAGAGCTGCAAGACACCACTCACATAGCCATCCACGAGGCCCACGAGTAGGTTGGAGCTGCACAGCTCCTTGAACAGCAGAGTTGCTGCACTGGACCAACTGCCCTGGTGAAAAAACAAGTGAAAGTGAAAGGTGCTACAGACAGAGCGACAGCCACCCCCTGAGACCTCCCCTTGGGGGCTCTGCTCCAAAAGGCAATTAAGCTGGGTCAGGCGAAGCACAAATGCAGGAGAGTCAGGCAGACAAGCTTCTCAGCACTGACCTCAGCTGAACAACCCCAAAGCCTGCAATGCTTTGGGGACACACTGGGAATGGCCTCTCACCTTAAATACCTATTTCCAAACACGCTCAGTGTCATTCACCAGGGATTTTACCACAAATACAGCTCTTTGGGGGTTTGTTTCTTTGCTGGTTTGGTTTTTGCTTGTTTGTTTGGCTTCCTGAATCATATCATTATAAATGTTCAAAGTGTCAGAAGCAGCTGCTAAGCCTCACTTGCACGGGATTCTTCAGCCCTCACAAACCAGAAGAAGTAACTTTTCTAAAATTCTGTCTTTGAAACACAAAAGCAGCAACTCTGCTCACATGCTTTCCCCCACAGATTGCATTTCTCAGGCTCTTGACCAAGAGGTTTCCCAGCACAGAGGAACTTTCTTATGACCACTCTGATTCTTTGGCTGTGCAGAGGGCATCAAACCAAATCACTTCAAACTCTGGCATAGAAGAAAGTTTTACAGCACAGGGCTGGAGCTACCAAGGCTTCAGAAGGACCCTGGAGAGCTACTGGCAGGGGAAGAAAGAAGTCTGCTCAGCTGCTCAACAGCAGCATCTGCTTCTGCAACAATACAAGCAGGAATACCCTGATCACAAGAGAAACAGATGGCTGAGGAGTGACCAGGGACTTGCAGTCACACTCTGCTGAACCTAACAGCAGCACTTCTGCTGTAACCATCAATGGGACCTGAATTAATCCAGCTGTTTGCCCTTGTCAGGGGAAAAAGCCAACCTGCATTGGATAGCTCTCGTACACAGCTTAACAACCAATACCTACCTCCACAGGGTTCACCCCTGCCAAGGAACATGGGATGGCCTGAGCAGGAAGTTTCAAGTAGCACCACCTACAACACAAAAAGCCATCAGCTCCACAGCAAACCCAGAACAAAGCCAGAGGAGCAGAACTTCCCCCCCTGCCAGGATTTAAAATCAGCTTGGCAACAGAGGTACAGAAGGGATTTTGCACTTGTGACTAAAGCCCAGCAGCAGCTTTGGGAAACCCTCCACATCGAGAGGATGGGTCTGGCAGAAACAGCAATAACAACTGGTTCCTCATGCCCTCCCCTGCCCACACATCTTCCCACCCAAATCCCTTATGATTACAAAGTTATGGACAGAGAGCAATGACTTTTGAACCAAAGAATGCCACTGGCCAGGCACAGAGAGGGACAAATGAGGGGGGGAAGAAGCCAGTCTGGAAGAGGTACTGAACTGCAGAGGAGAAGGACTATCTCTGCCACTGCAAACACATCTCCCTTGGACTGATCTCCGTTCAGGAGGATGCTTACATCCACTCGTGGAACCCAGCAAGGAGGATTAGGGAGCTTGTTCCGACGAGACAGAAAGCAGCAAGAGGAAAGAACGAGGACTGAAGGCAGGAACAGGAAAGGATTTAGCCCAAAGTCACCATGAGGAACTGATGGACAGGGCTGATGAGCAAAGGGCCCGCAGTGATCAGCGACACAGGGCTGAAGCAATGTCACCTCAAGCATTAGCGTGTAAGCAAGGAGATGCCTGCAAGGCACCATTCTGGAATAAACCCCCAGACCCGTTACAGGAAATCTGCACGCTGGGATGTCTCTCTGAAGACAGGCAGGCCAGTCAGCCTCTCCTCAATCCCCAGCAAGGCAATGGAACAGCAGACCCTGGGAATCATTTCAAAGAACCATAGAATGGTTGGGGCTGGAAGCAATTATCCCGGCCCAGCCTCCCTGCCCCATGCAGGGACACCATCCACTGCACAAGGTGGATTAAAGCCCCATCCAACCTGGCCTTGAACACTGCTCAGGAGAGGGCATCCACAACTTCAGGGCAACATGTTCCAGTGCCCTCACCCTCCTTCAGCCTCGACAGGAAGAACTTCTTCCTTACACCAAAACCAGATCCACCTCCTTCAGGTGAAAGCCATCGTCCCTTGTCCTATCACTACATGCTCTTGTGAAAAGGCCCTCTCCAGCTTTCTTGGAGGGTCCTCTTTAGGTACTGGCAGACCACTAAAAGGTCTCCTCAGAACCTTCTCTTCTCCAGGCTGAACAACCTCAGCTCTCTCAGCCTGGCCTCCCAATTTCAGCATCTTCAGTAATGGTTTGGATGAGGGGGTAGAGTACCCTCAGCAAGTCTGCTGGTGATACAGAACTGGAAGGAGTGGCTGATACACCAGACGGTCACGCTGCCGTTCAGAGGGACATGATAGTGAAATGGGCTGACAGGAATTTCAGGAAGTTCAACAAAGTCCTGCCTTGGGGAGGAACAACGTCATGTACCAGCACATGCTGGGGACTGCCTGGCTGGAAAACAGCATCTGTACAGTGAGTGTGACCAAGCATGGGAACAGGTTGCCCAGAGAGTCCATGGAGTCTCCATCCATGGAGACAACCAAACCACATCTCAACAGGGTCCTGGGAAGCCTGCTTGAGCAGGAAGGCTGGACAGGATGATCTCCAGAGGGCTCTTCCAACCTCAGCCATTCTGCGAGTCTCTCACCCCTGTGTAATTTACTTACTTGAGGAATCTCAGCCAAGACTTCTGGACAATGGTGAGGCTTCCGTAATCTGCACAGAACACCTCTACTTCTTGGCTGTGGATCACATGGTGGACAATAACTTGGTACCACCAACTCCTGACTATCACACAGCAAAGCTGTCCAGGCCATACCGAAGACTCAGGCATGACGTAATGATCAGAAGGAAGTTTATGGGAGTAAAGGTATCTGCAAAAGATCATCAGGAGAAACTGTGCTTAGTAGGATGCAGGAGATGAACAAAGAGAAATAGCCAGAGCTCCAGAAGAAGCTCAACTTCTCAAAGCGCCCAGGACATGAATTTTCAGGAGCTGTTTTAATAGATCCTTTACATCTCTGTTCTGCTGCACTGAAATGGAAGTGACAGTCAAGAAAGCAACCCCAAAGTTTTAACGTTTGAATTATATTCTTGGGATCCCACAGAAAGTGAATTAACGGGGATTAATCAGAGGCTAAATACAGTCCTTCTGGTCAGTAGTTTTTAACATTAACTTGATATGTCAGTGCTTTTTATGAAGGAGGTTCTGGAGTCCTGGCTCACGTAAACAGTCCCTGCCTGCAGAGTCTGTCAGCACAGCGACATGTGCCCCGTGGACATGGAGCATTTACTCTGGCACACAATTAACAGCAACCGTAGCACTGCCGTGGTGGGACGGAATCCCCAGTGCACCACGGAACTGGCACAAACAAAGCCACGGACAGGATGCTGCTTGCAAATACAGATTTACCAAAAGGCCTACGGCCTGTTGGGTTTTGCTAAGTGTTGGAGATGGAAGTGCCTTAACTGAGCACAGCAACAACAGCAGCACAGACGACAGAGGTGCAAAACAACCCCCAGGTTCCTTTCCATAACCTTTCCAGGCTTCTCAAGTTTAGGACTCTCTAGGACATGCTCAAACTACCCTGAATTGCAATTAACCACACTTTTTGCTTGCCAGTGAAAAGGCATGGGCAAGTATGATGAGTACGTGTACCTGCACAGCATCCGGAGGGATTTCTGGAGTCAATATCTGTGGATGCTGAAAAGCTGCTAGCAGAGGAATTTTCCTAGGTTCTCACAATATTCGGTGAGAATCCTGCCTTTCTCACACATGTTATGAGAAATAGTAGGACGGTTTTGTAAACTAGACTAACACATGGTGTTTTGATAAGTTCTGTTTATGGTACATTGTAAAAATATTTTGAAATAGGTGCTGTAGGACTTTAGCCAATCACCCTAGGAGATGGGTGATCACTGACCAATCGCCCCATGGGGCTAGGGTATATAAAATGGGGTTGTAAATTAATAAAGTTGCTTCTTTTGCCTGCTCTTGGTGAATTTATATGTTGCTGCATCTCTCTGCTCCCGGCATAAACAGCGACATTTGGTGACCCGCGACGTGTACAACCCTCACCGGCCGAAGCCAAGCAGCTCTCGGGAGGTACGCACCCCCCCCTCCTTCTCCCCCCCAGCCCTGAGGTTTGTGGCCGGGACCAGTCCAGGCACCGGGGTATTAGAAAACCCTGCCGAGATGGGGACTTGCGACTTGAAAGAAAGCGTGGTGCTGTTGGCCTGGAAGAATTTCCTGGCCACCAAAAAGAGCGCTGTTCCGGAGGACACCCTCCACGCTCTTTTGCAATGGGCAGCTGAGCACCAGTTTCTCCTGAGCTCTGACACCACCTTTGATTTAGAGCTGTGGTGGCAGCTGGGCACCAGGCTCCATCGTGAGCTCCCCTACGGGGACGACACGCTGATAGACTTGATTTGCACTTGGAGAGATGTATTTGCTGTGCTTCCAAAGTCTGAAACTGGCGACGGGGGAGGGGTGCCGACTTCAGAGGAGGACGCCACTAAGGGGGACACTGATGAACTCAGTGTAGCAGCCGGCGGCAGCCGCACCGAGGAGCCGTCTCTGGCCCCACAGGATCCGATGCCAGCCCTCCAGCCCGTTCAGCGGCAATACACCTTGCCCCGGGATTATGTTCCCCCTAAATACCCGACGCCTGCAGAGCAGATCACGGAAATGCTTAAACAGAGCGATGGCTCGGAGCGCCCCTCGCTCCTTAGCCCGGCGGCTCTGGTCTCCGCGCTGCTCCCTTCGGCAAATATAACAGTGCCGTTCATTCCCACAGCCTCTAAGGTTGTCCGACCCGGTTTAACGGTGACCTGGAGCTCCACGGTGGCACCCAGGTTTTCTGTGCGAGCGACCGCTGCATTCACGCCACCCTGGAGTTTTTCATGAGCACCCGCGGTGCCCGGCAGCTCCGCGCATGCGCCCCTCTCTGGGTGTTTTCATGCACAGGCGCAGCCGCCCATGGTGGACCTGTTAACGCGGCAGCTGGCAATGTTGGAAGAATATCTGCCGAGGATATCTCAGCAGCTAGTGGAATTGCAGGAAGCATTCGTGAGGGCGGCCGCTGAGAGAGCCGTGCTGGACTGACCCAGGCCGGAAGTGCCAGCTCCGGGAATTCCAAACGTGGAAGTGGCGACGGCTCCCGCGGCGGAACTGGCAGTGGCAGAAGAAACGGCGGCCCCGGTGAAGGTGGAGACGGCGGCTCCGGAGTCGTCGGCCGATCTGACGGCCTTGACTCCAGTGGCAGAGGCGGCTCCGTCACAAGATCTGCCGGTGCCACCAGCAGCGCTCCAAATTGCGGCGCCACAGCCGGCTGCCATGCTGCCCCCTGAGCAGCCGACTGTGGCCCCCACCGCCGTACCGCCCTCTAGCCCGGCACCCGTGCCCTGCCCGCCTCCATTGTTCGTGCTGGGGTCCTCAGGGAAACCCTTGCCTGACGATTCAGGCAGTGACACAGAGGGCACGCTTGCCTCAAGGTGGAAGGCTGTGGTAGCCGAACAACGGAAGAAGCGGTTGCTGCAAGGCCATCCTTGGACACTCCCACACTGTACTGTAACTGTCCTTCCAAGAAACGTCAGGCATTTCTGGGAGTTGGTTAAATTGCGGGCTCTGGAGGAGGGCAACTGGGATCTCTTAGACAAACTGGGACTGCCAGAGAGGTCAGGGGAATTTATGCGGGATCAGGAGACTGCTATAACGCCTCAAAAGGGTGTGCCACTAACTCAAGGCGATAGTAACACCCTGCAAGGGGATGTCCAAGC
>JANVCC010003490.1:0-10402 GCA_025345505.1 Todiramphus chloris collaris | reverse complement strand
TTGCCCCAGGGCAGGTTTAGGTTGGACAAGAGGAACAATTTCTTCCCGCTCCCCCCATCCCTGCAGGGTTGTCCAGGGCTGTCCCAGGCTGCCCAGGGCAGTGGTGGAGTCCCCACGATCCCTGGAGGGGTTTCCAAGCCCCCCGTGGAGCTGTGGTGCTGAGGGACATGTCAGCACTGGGTTAATGGTTTGACCTGATGATCTTAAAGGACTCTTCCAAAGAAAACCATTCTAGGTCACTCACAGATGCTCATTACTCACTACCCCACCAATAAAGTTTCACATGCCCTGGCCTCAGCTGCCCTCCCCAGTCCTGCTGTAGCCCTTTCCTTACCTCCTGACGCTTAATTTCTTTGGTGCTCAGGGACTCTTTCGTGTTGACATCTAACATCTCAGACCAGAGTACACTGTTTCTTCTTTTAGGAGGAGTAGGAGCAGCAGATCTGCTACATGACTTCTGTGCACAGCCGGGAGATTTGCTGTCACCGCGAAGGGCAAAGGACTGTAGGGATTAAACACACAAGCAAAAAATAATTTAAAACAAAAAAAAAACCAACCCAAAGCAAACAAAAACGTAGAGCCAATGTTTCAAAAGCATTACAGTATTAACCATACCCCTCCCAATCCTTCATCCTCTTCTGTTGTGCAGGGCAGGAAAACACACCCAGACACTTTTCCTTAGATAAAGGAACACTTTAATCAAGCTGCTGAGAAAGCCACGAGAGCCCAGCGACTGGCGAGCTTTGCCACGTGCCTTTCCCTGCACCAACCCAGCAGCGGTGCTTGGGAGAGAGGATGGGAAGGGAAAGCTTGGAAATAAACCCAGGGCATAAGGAAGTCAATAAACTAGGATCATAATTTATCTAGATCGAGGCTAATCAGGAGCTACTTGAACTTCACTCTCGTGATTTGCAAGGTTACTAAAAGCCAGACGCAGACAGTGCTGGTATCTGCATGTGTGGGGTGTAGTGCTCCTCAGACAACACTTCTCTACTGTTATTGAAGGACTGCTGAACAACAAGGTCAGTTCGTGTTGAAACACGTGCTCCAACACACATTATCTCAAGTACTGGAACAGTTTATCAACTAATTCTCCCTCTCTGAATCAGTTTATTGGTTTTACTGCTGAAACTCTCAATACTGCGTTTATCTAGCGAGCTACCTCTGAACTCTTCTTCCTCCCCAGCTCCCAGGGAAGTTCTGTCCTTGCACAAATTACGTAGCAGATTTTCAAGAGATGATTTGAAATCCTTCACAGCCACACAGCCAGTACCTTCCCCGTACCTGCAGGACTCAAAGGCTCCACTTTTTACCTGTATTGTCTGCCCAAAGCGCCGAACCGCACCATTTCTCACAGGAGAGATCAAGTTTGCCAGGGACGTGACCCGTGATAAAGGCCGAACCCGCTTATTGCTTGGCTCCTGTAAATAAAACAGAGAACAAACTGTACTGGCTGTGACTCCCACTTCATTTCTCAAGCTGCCCATGTAGGTTTAAAAAGCATGAAGCCCACTTAAGGAGTGAGAAACACAGCAAAGGGAGTGTTTGGAAGTAGCCATTCATCTTAAAAGGAAAGCAGAGGCTGTAAATATTTGTCTGAACTTTAAGGCCTCAATTAAATGGCAGAGACGTTGCCCAGGGTAAAAGAGGCCAGATAACACAGACATCAGTCAGCACTCAAAACAGGACCGTTATGGTGCAAACATAAATAGACCAAAGCATTCTCCTCCACCAGGCAAGCGACTGTCATCTAAAGATGGAGCTGTGATCTGCTTTTCCATTTTATCATGTTTTCCTTTGCAGAAAGAATGCCTTTTTCCATTTTAATGTTATTTTGGAGAGAAAAGTACCAGTTGGAGCCCAGGCCAGCCTCAGCAGCTATTCTAACAAACAGCAAATGACCACATGCTGAACATTCCTGTGAGGGACAGGCGGGTACAAAGTGGATAAAGTTGAAAACCCTCAGTTTACAAAGCTTCCTCCCGCTTCTGCTCTCCCCCACCCTCTGCAAGTCATCATAATTTTTCCTTACACGTTGTTTAGATTTGAAAGATAAGAGCTTCTGCTTTTCTACACCACTAATCCCTGCCGGGAGCCCAGAGCATTTTCAGTTCTGTCCGGAGAGAAATGCTGCCAAGAAAGAGGAAACGCCCCATGGAAACCTCCTGCTGCTTCAGCTCAGAGCAGTCGTTAAAACCATGCTGGCGACTCGATGTGTTTTACATCAAAAATAGGGTGCTGGAAGGACTGTCCAGGAAAGGTGTGTGCAAGGGGACACCAGAAGGGACAGACTTGGAGCTTAAGGCTTGAAGAGAAGCTGGGTGAGATGCCCTGGTGCTCCTAAATATCTGGCAGATGGTTGGATGTGACTCATCTTCACAAGGAAGTTTCTTAGCGTGAAGCTCCGATGAAGCTGCCTCTTTTTTGAGTTCATCTCAGCAGAAGTTTTAGCAAAGCTTTCCTAGGCATTTCTGCTTAATTACAGTTGAGTCTCTCCTCTTAGGTTTCAAGAGGCTCAAAGGCAAAGACAAGCTCTCCGCTGCCTCTATTTCCAGCCCGAGATTGCAAGATGAGGTGTCAAAACCCTCTGTGCTTCTGTGTAGCAACAGAAGCGACAAATGCTGAAACAAAAAAGGGGGAACAGGAACACATGGAGCTGGATTCCAGTCATGAGACTTGAGGAAGCATAAAAGAGATGCATGTAAGATCTGATTTCAGCAACATGACCTGAGGAGAGGCCCGTCTGTCTGCCTACACGCGGTGTTAGGCAACAGAGGAGGTGAGCTCACACTGAATTCAGAGCTGAAAGTTCGGGGGGGGTGGAACATGAAACAATTTATGAGCAATGCAGAACAGAAAGACCTCTTGGCACAGCACAAAGCGCGTTCAAAGCCGGGCTAGGAATGTTTGTGTAAGCTCAGAACTACGAGGGTGCTAGAGAAATGGGAAAGCTCCAAGAGAGGCTCGTCGACCTCGGGGACCCTGACCCTCAGCTGGGTATAGGTAGAGCACTGGGAACGCTGCGGTTGCTTTGTTCCTTTGCCAACCAAGACAAGAGTCTCAGGAAAAGGGTTATGCAGAAGGCTGGCAAGATAGGCCAGGCTCAAAATTAAACAAGGAAACTTCAACTAATTTCAGATGTTTGTGAGTGAAGGAGCAGGGTAATTTTCTGCTAGAAAACCCATCTATCGGTGCAGTAGAATAAAGGGACGCAAGCCAAGAGCAGCTTAAGAAACTGCAGGAACGCAAGCAGAAAATATACAGACACAAGCCACACGCAGCTCTGTCAAGGCCAGCGATATAAATAGCCTGGAAAAGAAAAACACGATACTGAGAATGAATAGCGAGGCACCTCGGTGCTTCAGGACGCTCACACAGTCATTTGCAGCTCACTCTTACAGGGTAAACTCCACGGCCTTTCCAGAGAGGAGATCCTATGCCAGGGGATCTGCATGGAGGGACACGTGCGAGTGCCTCCCCAGCACATTTGTGCCGCGCTGAAGCGACAAGTGCATGTGCACAGGGGCTGGCAGATGGAATTTCTGCCTCGCCGTTTGAGACAGGAGGTCCCAAGGGGCTCCCCGGGATGGTAAATCATCCCTTTTCTGAGCAGTCGATATGTACTGAGGCGTGCGAAGGCAGGCTTGGAGTGAAAGGTGCTGCTCTGTGGAACAAGAGGCTCCTGAGGGGGAATTTCACACGGATGGGCACGACCGGAGTGTTTTCCACGCACGCGATGTGCTCTCCTGGGGTGTTCAGCTGACGCAAAAACTTCTGTGGGCTATAAATTCAGCTTAGCAGAAAGTCCTTTCCCCCTCTCTTCAAGAGAAACAAATCCCACTTTCTGTCCTGTGAGTGCTCTCAGACATGAATGGCTCGACTGCCAAGAAAAAGCATCTGTTTCTTCTTCTCCTTCCAGTTATATTGTTTGATCCAAGGCAGGGAGGAGGGGGGAAAAAAAAAAAAAATCATCCCTCTCTTCAGAAACCTCACCTCTCTGAGATCTGCATTTCAGTTTAGGGTCACATATTCCACTTACAGTCAGACTCGGCCGGGTGTAAACTGAGAGTCGGGGCAGTTCATACTATGGATAACTCAGTATCTTATTGTGTTCTTTTTTTATTAAGTTCTGTACTTGCAAACAACAACCAGCCTGTCTCCATGCTGTATCACAGGATCAGAATGAAGCCTGTTTCTGTAACGAGCTAGTGGTGTTAAGCACCAGCAGGTAATGAAAACACCAGCGAGTCCAACAGCACTTCTACTTCCATTCACAAGTTGGTTGGGTTTTTTTTTCAAATACAAGTGTATCACACACAGGCAAAAGCTAAATTCCTGTCTTGGTGTCTCAGCTGCCAGGCAGGACTTCACTGCTAGGGGAATTTCTTGCAAGTGCTGTTGAGTGCAGGTTAACTCTTTGCATCGTGAAGAGATCGCACCTTGCTGCTCGAAAGAAAACCAGGCTCTGTGTTTGAGCAACAACCATTTTCCTCTAGCACCACGCACACCCACAACCTTTCCCCCTGTGCTAGGTAATAATTAGTGGTTTTTACGAGGATCACTTACTAGAGAGCAACGTCCTACGTGCCAGACCCAGACCAACGCGGACGAACATGGTGACAAATCTAACAAACATGCACAGCAAAACTTTTCCTATTGAAGCCAAATAAGCAAAATGGGATTTTAGTCACCACCAGCTCGAGTAATTCCTGCCAGAAATTGCCAGCTGACTATCTTATGTTAGGATTCACGTGCAAGGAGCTTGCTGAATCTCGAGTTCTGTTCCAAAAACAGCCACCTGTGCTCAAACTGATCAACTGGGCTCTGGATCGACCCGTCAGTACTGAGATGACATCCCTTGCCTTTCTCAAATTCAGTTGGCTGTTGGAGACAGAGGGGGAAATCTGGTCTTGTACTCTGCTGATAACTGCAGTGGCTCTTGATAGCAGCTCCACAGTACCTGGCACTGATGGGAGTCAGTTGGCTTAGGAGTCATTACTCAAGCCCAGACCCAATGTTTAACCTCAGATACACAGCGTGCTGGTTATACCCGACAGAAAATACATGTTTTAAGAATTAGGAGTGATTTACTCTCCTTTAAGAGATCTGGTTTATGTTATTTCTCCCCCAACATCTGGTTTCCCTTTTGCACAATGAGATTGCCCAAGTTTGGCTGTTTTCAAGCCGGGATGTTCAGAGGCTGGCAACTCAGGCTCTGAACCCTCAAGCCCCAGAGCTGTCTGGAGACGCCTTTTGTTTTTTTGGGTTGGTCTTTTGTTTTGTTTTGTTTTATTTTCCACCTCATCTCATACCTAATCTTGGCAATAAAACCCTGCCCAGGGCAGACGGTCCCTACCTGGCTGCTCAACTTTTGCCTTCTGTCGCAGAACGCCTACCAGGAACGCAATTATTTCATCTACATAACGACAGCTGATACAAATAACAACACAAACCAAGATGGAACGAAAATAAAATAATAATACAGCCCTCCGAACCCCAAGAAACCCCCGCGATTTTTTTGGGGGAAGGTTTATGCAGCAAATAAATGCCCTAATAGGAAAAAACCCACTGTCAGCGGAAAGACGGCAGGGAGCAACCGGCGGGTTTTTAATGGCGATGCTGCCGAGAGGAGCGGGGACAGGTGAGGAGCCGGAAGCCTGCTCCCACTCCCCCCGGGGCTGACAACTTGGCAGGAATAAAAATAGAAGAATTACATATATCAAAAAAAAGTTAAATCTACGTTTTGAAACCGCTGCCTGCACCTCACTCCGGAGCCGTCTCTCACCAGGCGCAACGGGCTCCTTATTCCCTCAGGCGCGTTTGAGCGGGAACAGGGGGTTGTGTGAGGGGCTCCCAAACCCCCCTTTCCCCCGCCCCGCTTTTCTCCTCACCTCCTGCTCCCTGAAGGACTGGTTCTGCGCGTCGATCACCCGGATAGTCCTTTTGATGGGCAACAGCCCCCCGAGCTCGTCGTGAGCCACCATGGCCGCTGTGCCCCGGGTGGGGGGGGTTGTGTGTGTGCGCGTCCCCCTCCCGCCCTCCGCCCCAGAGGCGGCCGCCTCAGCCCGCGCTCATCGCCGCTCTGCGCCCCGCGCCGCGCCGCGCCCCGACCTCACCGACGGGGGCGGGGCTACCGCCTGGACACGCCCCCTCGCAGGTCGAAGCCACGCCCCCTCGCAGGAGAGGCAGGGAGCGGTGGGGCGAGGGCTCGCCCGGGCTCCTTTCCCGGCCTCGGTTTCCTTCTAA
Source organism: Todiramphus chloris collaris (assembly GCA_025345505.1). NCBI lineage: Eukaryota > Metazoa > Chordata > Aves > Coraciiformes > Alcedinidae > Todiramphus > Todiramphus chloris. The sequence goes on along the minus strand of JANVCC010003490.1, from coordinate 4,156 downwards.
ATACCTCCAAAAATGCGACTTCTGAGAGGGTTCTACTTCGAGGCAGGGTAATAGGGGCCGCCCCGCCACACCCCGCGATGGAAAGGGGTTTGAGAATCATAGAATCCTAGAATGGTCAGGGTTGGAAGGGACCTTCAAGATCACCCAGTTCCAGCCCCCCTGCCATGGGCAGGGACACCTCCCACTAGAGCAGGTTGCTCAGAGCCCCATCCAGCCTGGCCTTAAAACCTTCCAAGGATGGGGCTTCCACCACCTCTCTGGGCAACCTGTGCCAGTGTCTCACCACCCTCATGGGGAAGAAATTCTTCCTACTGTCCAACCTGAATTGCCCTCTCTCTAGTTTTAATCTATTCCCTCTGCTCCTGTCACTGCCCCACGGCGTAAAAAGTCCCTCCCTAGCTTTCTTGTAGCCCCCTTCAGATACTGGAAGGCCACAATAAGTTCTCCCCAGAGCCTTCTCTTTTCCAGACTGACCAACCCCAACTCTCTCAGTCTGTCCCCATAGGAGAGGTGCTCCAGCCCTGTGATCATCCTGGTGACCCTTCTCTGGACACGTTCCAGCATGCCCATATCCTTCCTGTAACGGGCTCCAGAACTGGACGCAGTATGCGGGGCTTTTGCTGTTTGCACTGAAAAGAGGCAAAGCCATTCTGGATTTTTGGGGGGTTTTCCCCCCCCTTTTTTCCTTTGCAGTGCTGGGACCCACCAGCGTCTTGCAGCCATCTCGCAGGAGTGACGGTGGGATGCTCTCCTCCTTCCAGAAGCCCTTGTTGCCGTCGTTGGAGTGTAAATTGTTTACCGCTGCGAGTTGTGGTTTGGTTTTCTACCAGCCTCAGCCCTTCTTGCTCAAAAAAAAAAATAGAGTTCTTGTCTAGACCTGTGCTTTTAAGTCTGCTGTCGGCTTTAAAGGTTGTGCTGGCAGGGCTCTGTTAGCCAGGGGCTGGGCTGAGCCTCTCCCCCTCTTCTAAGAGGGCAGCCTGTCCCAGCAGGCCTGGCTGTAGATGCAAAGGGTTTGTAGTTTTTGTTTGTTTGCTCAAGTCGTATTATTCCTGGCACAGTTGCAGATCTCTAAAATAAATCCTCTCTTGTGCTGGTAGAAAGAAACCCCAGTTGCTTTGGCGATAGGAGAAACCTACCTGAGCTAACCAACCTTGCAGGAGATAAGACTGGGGTGGATGGGAGAACTGGGTCCCCACCCAGCAGGTCCCTGGGTCCTGCAGTGGGTTTGCAGTGACACTTTTTTTTTTGAGTAACAGGCAGGAGGAAAATCCTGGGGTGGTTTTTATTTTAAGCTTTTGTTTGCTTCTCTCCCTGCTTGCAGCAAATCTGCGCCTGGTTAACCTTTTGCTCATGCAAGACCGGGACGTTTTGGCTCGTCCACCCTGGGATTCTCAGAAAGTTGGGATACAGAGAGTTTCCGTACCCTTGTGGAAAGGACAGGCTGTGACTCTTTGGGATGAAGTCAACTGGTTTTTAAGACGCAAAACACCAAAGGGCCGATGGCTCTGGGGAGGAGCAGACGAAGCCTCCGTTGAGTTTGATCATATCTACAGATAGATATTGACTAGATGATCTTCAAGGTCTTTTCCAAGCAAGGTGATTCTGTAGTTTTGGGGAGTATCAAACATGCCCACTTCTCCTACAATCAAAGATCTCAGATTTGGTAAACTTGGTTTAAGGATTCACGACCGCTTCTTGACCCCGACAACTCATCTCCTTGCTGAGAGGTAGACAGGCCGTGCAGAGTCAACTAAAAATAGGGGATGGACAACCAGGAGCCGAGAGGGAAGGTGTGAAGCAGAGTCATGAACACAAAGGTGCCACTTAAACACTTCTTCTTCAGTCTGGAACGTGATGTCCTGTGTCCTGAAGCACTTTGTACCATATGAAGTGTTTTTGGTGATGTAAGCCTTAAATAGTCCTTCTGCTACCTGAGCCCTCGGGGAAGGGACCTGCTGAAGCTCGTGATTCACCAACCGGGAGATCCCTGCGTGACACCTTGTGAGGTTAACTAATTCCTGGTGATGCAAACCCCAGCTGATGCAGCCGCTGAGGTCACGGTGTGGAAACGTAAAGCTCTGGCCTGATGCAACAGGGCTCCTCGTCTGCCTCCTGGCATGGCACGTGCAAACGGTTACGTGCCTTGGACAGTGGACCTTTTTTCAAAGCAAGGGGTGGAGAAGGGTCTTAAAGCATCCAAAATCCAAAGCGGTTCCCAGTTGCCTCTGTTGCAGATGGGATGAGCTGGTGGTGACCTGGCAGTGCTGGGTTAACCGTTGGACCTCATGATCTTGAAGGTCTCTTCCGACCAAAATGATTCCATCATTCTAAGGCCAGGCTGGATGGGGTTTGAGCAACCTGGTCTAGTGGGAGGTGTCCCACTCCTCTTGCCTGTGTCGTAGAGCAGAGGAAGGTGTCATGGGTGGCCTGAGCTCCTCTGAGGTTGTGCTGGTTTTATGGCTGTAGAGGGGCCACCATGCACCCAGGGAATGGTTATTTCACCTCAGCAAGGTCACCTGTCACCCTTGCTGCCTTCAGGCTTCTCCAGATTTATTTCCCTCCCTGTGTGGCCTTGTTGATCAACGAGTACCCATTGCACACGCGTCTCTGTTGCTCAGGGTGGATTTTGCCTCGACAGCTCCTGACAGGAGGTTGGAGCCAGGTGGGGTTGGTCTCTTCTCCCAAGGAACAAGTGACAGGACAAGAGGAACTGTCCTCAGGTTGCCCCAGGGGAAGTTTAGGTTGGAGCTGAGGAAAAATGTCTTAATGGAAATGGCTGTCAAGGCCTGATCCAGGCTGCCCAGGGCAGTGGTGGAGTCCCCATGATCCCTGGAGGAGTTTCCAAGCCCCCCGTGGAGCTGTGGTGCTGAGGGACAGGGGTCAGTGGTGCCCTGGCAGTGCTGGGGACACAGTTGGGCTCGATGATCTTAAAGGTCTCCTCCATCCAAAACAATTCTATGGTTCTACCAAACACCATCTCACTTTGTCATCCCAGTGCCCTCCTACCCCTCTGCCCCAAGGGTCTCCTTTGGGCCTTCCCTTGTTCCTCCAGCCCATTTGAGAATGCAGCCTGGCCAGTCAACACCCGAGGGACAGACCAGTTCTTCCTGCTCTCCTGCCAGCAGCTATTAATAGCATTCCTCCCCTGTACTTAAATACAGATTTTCACTTCTAGGAGCAAAATCCCTTGGTGACTCCCATCCTACTATCAAATTAGGGATCCGGGAAGAGTTCAAGTGACAGAGTCATCTCTCAGCCCTCATTGTTTTACTCTTATTTTTAGCAGGGGGGGGTTAATTTCCACAGAGCAGGAGGGCTGCTCTTAGAGCCCTGTTCGCCTGGAGTCCCGGGCAGCCTCATACCTGTGACATTCCTTGTCCCTGGGAGTTATTTTGGGTAGGGCCGCTACTTAATACAAATGCTCTGCGGGGTATTGACGTGCCATTTTGTTATTTCAGCCCCAAAGCAGGATCAAATCAATTTTAGATTCACAACCGATGAATTCCTAAGAAAACACGCGTCCAAATTCCAGGGTGCAATTCCAGACTGATGTAAGTTTTCGCAGTTAAAAATACTCGGGTGGTTTAAGGGACAAATGGCATCTGGCTACTGCCAGGGGTTGCCAAGCGTGGCATGCAGGAATGCTCTCCCAACAGCTGAATATGTCCTCCAGCACCTGGGGCCAGCCTGGCCAGTACTCATGGACTGACCCTCTCTCTTCTCAAGCAAATCATGTGCAAGAGCACACACAGTTAATATAAAACCCTAGCAGGTCTGGACTGTGAGTTTTCAGCCCACCATCTGTGGCACAGAGTTGTTACAGCAGACTCAGTATCCTCAGAGTTCAGGTCTGGCCAGGTTATGCTGCCCTGGCCAGGGAATCCCAGACTGGTTTGGGTGGGAAGGGACCTTTCAAGGTCATCTGGTCCAACCCCCCTGCAGGGAGCAGGGCCATCTGCAACTAGAGCAGGGTGCTCAGAGCCCCGGCCAACCTCCCCTGCAATGGTGCCAGGGATGGGGCAGCCACCGCCTCTTGGGGCAGCCTGGGCCAGGCTCTCCCCACCCTCAGCACCAACAATTTCTCCTCTCCAGCCTGAATCTCCCTCTTGGGAGTTTAACCCATCCCCCCTTGTCCTGTCCCAACAGGCCCTGCTCA
>JANVCC010003483.1:0-11605 GCA_025345505.1 Todiramphus chloris collaris | reverse complement strand
CGTCCTACTGTTTCTCATAACACGTGTGAGAAAGGCAGGATTCTCACAGAATATTGTGAGAACCTGAGAAAATTCCTCTGCTAGCAGCTTTTCAGCATCCACACAAGGCCACTGCTGGGTCTTGTGTACCACATTGGGGGTGCAGAAAGTGAAAGGCTTCACCTGCAGGGAGGAGTGGACAGGACGGGTGACTCTAAACTGACCAACGAGGTATTACATCCCATATATGCCGTATTTGGTCTAGAGCTGAGGGACCCGGAGGGTCTCTGAGCTCTTCTCTCCCCTCTTGGACTGCTTTGCCAGCTTTTGCTTGGCTTGGCTCGGGTCCTCTTTCAGTTCCTTCCTCGGAGCACCCAAGGAGGACTCTGTCCATTCTGCCTTTGATCTGATATGCGTGTTCCTGAACCTGGTACCAGAATCCAGCTCCTGAACACAGCTCCCGTCTGCTGTGGGGCCCAGTCTGGGACTCCCCTGGTGCCTGCACAACATCAGTGGTGACGGTGATGTAATTACCATCAGGGGATTGGGTTTGATAATGGTTTTGTATATATTTGTATATATTTCATTTTTATAATTATTAATTTCATTTTCATTAAAGCTGTTCTAGTTTCCTTTTCTAATCGCTAAGTCTCTCTCCCTTATTCCCTTTCTCTTCCCCTCTGGGGAGGGAGGGGGGTTAACAGAGAGCGTCTGTTATAGGTCTAAGGAGCTCCCCTGACCCTAAACCGTGACTGATTTATTGGCGCCCAACATGGGGCATGATCAGAGCTCTTATAGATTGCCGAAATAGTTCAGATGCCATTTCACTTGCTTCAGAGAGTATCACCTTTTTTCCTGAGTGTCTTTAAGAATTGGAAACTAAACCAGACTGCCTAAATGATGTCGTTTCTGAGAGCAGTATCCATTGGTCTCTTTTTAGCATTTCTTTCAGAGTTAAATGCTGTACTGTTCCCTTACGTGCTGTACGTGTTATGTTACTCTTTTCTTGTTCTCACCGTTTATCTGAAAGCTCTCGGGCTTGGGCGCTGGGCAAAAGCCTCTACTTTTCTGTGGTGTTTATCTCTGATTTTTGTTGCACTGAATTGGGCAGCGAGTGCATCTCGGTACTACGGGCATTACGTAGTAGATTTTATTACTAGGAATACTTTTGGTTTTATCTCGGGAATTTATACTGCTCCCCACTATGCTAATCTGACTACACCGGAGTTTAGAACTCCAAATAATGAGGATTCTGGACATGGTTATTACCAAAAGATCATATTATCGCTATTAATTTCGAATATATTCACTGTGTGGCATCAGATTAGTCATCAGTGCAGTAACACAGGTCAGGTAGCCACCAAAAAACGTAGATTGCGTGCTTCATCCCTGCGACATTCACGCTCTGTACGCAGGAAACATGCTGTGACTGTTCAGTCTCCACAGGCCCCCCCAACGAGCCCTGCAGCTGCTGCTCTTCCTGTTCTCAAAACAAGCGCTGCTGCTGCTCCAACTCCCACAACAAGCACTGGAGCTGTTCCAGCTCCAGCAGCAAAGCCGGCAGCTACACCGACAGCTACTGTGTCCACTCCCACTCAAACTGCACCTGTACAAGTTGCTCCTGTGAAGAAGAGAAAACAAACAAAACAGCCAAGTCCAGGAACAGATCAGGGAGATGGTCCTTCTCAAGCTGAATCTGAATATGAGTCAGAACCAGATGCAAAGCCTGATGCCACTGCAACTGGAAAAAAACACCTAACAAAAACAGATCGCCCAGTGTGGTCAGATGACAGTGGAGCAGGTCCTTCTAAAGCAAACCCATCAGATGTGGAGTCATCAGATGCAGAAGGTACCAACAAATCTTTACCTACGAAGGAGATGAGAAATCTGAGAAAGGACTATAGCCGCCATGAAGGTGAGCCACTGATCACTTGGCTACTCCGATGCTGGGATAATGGTGCCCACACCATCAAACTGAATGGCAGAGAAGCCAGGCAGCTGGGATTCCTGGACAGAGATGGAGGCATTGATCAAGAACTTGCAAGAAAAAGCAACACCATCAGTCTCTGGAGAAGACTCTTGTCAGCTGTAAAATCCAGGTACCCCTATAAGGAGGACATCGATTGCCGCCCAAGCAAATGGAACACCATGGAGAAAGGTATTAAGTACTTGAGAGAGTTAGCTGTGCGACAGGTGATCTATGGTGATAGGCAAATAGTGAACCCTGATGCAATCCCATGCCAGCGACACATCTTGCAGAAGTTTGTGCGGAAGGCCCCACCAGCATATTCCCACACATTAACATTGGTCTGGGGAACAGATGAAGAGGTATCAACTGTAACAGAAGTGGCCAAGAGAGCACGACAGTATGAAGACAATGTCTCTGGTCCTCTAAATGTCCTTGTATCAGCCCTGGAGAGATCAGTTAAAAACCTGGTTGCAAAAATAGAGAGAAGGGAAAAAAGATCCTATTCATCCCCTCAGTGGACCCGTGTTGAAGCCACTAGGAGAATGCGCTCTTCTTCGAGACCAGCTAAACAGGAACAACACATGTCACGACGTACCCTGTGGTCTCTTCTCCGTGCCTTTGGAGAGAAAATGAGCAGATGGGATGGAAAACCTACCACTGCTCTACAGGCACGAGTACTCTACTTACAAGGTAAACCAAAAAGAAGAGAGAATTCTTCCAGAAGGGAGGCTGCTCCAGTCCGCTATGAGCAGTTCTCTGGTCCAACTACATGGGCCTGAGGTCAAAACGTGAGTAGGGGGAATGAAAATGTGACTCCTGTAATCAATACCAATTCTGTAAATAATGCAAATCCTGTCAACGGTGTAATTCCTATGACCTGCATGTACCCTGTTAACCAGATGAACCATGTAAACACAGTGAATTTTACAAACCCAGTTACTAATTATGGACAATACCCTCGGAATTAGAGGGGCCCTGCCTCCATCCAGGTGGAGGAGAGGGACAACAGATTTTATTGGACTGTGTGGCCTGGAGAAGAGGAGGCTGAGGGGGGATCTCATTAATGTCTATAAATATATCCCATCCCAAAAGTTCAAGACAATGTGTCCGTGTTTTAATTATCAAGTGACCCACCAATTCAAAAATGCTTGCTGCAGTCTTCCTGAATCGATAGGGTAAAAACGTCCATTCCAGCACATGCAAAGGATCCACCCAGGTTTCATTCCGTTGACAAAGTAATGCATACGTGTGGGATCATTCCTGGAGGAGAATAGGCATGCCTGCTATCAGCAAGACTTTGTAGGAATAAGTTAGGCCGCGAGTGACGACTTTGAAGTATGCTTGAGAACGGCAAAGGAGGAAGCAAATCAGTGAAGCAAGAAGATAAAGAAGAAGAAAGTAGAAGATAACCAGGATGGGGGGTGGTGATGGGGGTGGTGTAGGATAGCCAATTATTTATATTAGCTTAGGACGCATGAACAGCTCCTGTATAAACATGTAGAACCAATAGTAAGCGAGTGTGCACGTGATCAGGAAATTTTAGTCTATAAACTAAGCTGCAATTTGATAATAAAGTGGCCTTGAAGTAACACTTTCCACTGATAGCGTTTCACAGGCTCTGCGTGGTTGATGACAGGAACTGAAAAAGCAAATTTGTCTTTATCTTGTTCTGCTAACGGAATAGTAAAAAAACAGTCCTTCAAATCCACGATTAAAATGTTCCACCCTGCTGGGATCATAGTAGGTGACAATATTCCTGGTTGCAATGCACCCATACTAGCCATAACAGCATTGATTTGTCGTAAATCATGTAACAACCGCCATTTTCCTGATTTCTTTTTTATTACAAACACAGTTGTGTTCCAGGGACTGTGAGAGGGTTCAATATGACCACCAGCCTGTAGTTGTTCCTTTATCAAGCTCTGTAGGGCGTTTAACTTTTCTGGGTTGAGGGGCCACTGATCTACCCAAATAGGTTTATCCCTCAGCCATGTTAAAGCCAGGGTAGGTTGTCACATGCCCTCAAGCACAGTGGCCCCTGTTAAAAATCCATTGTAATCATCACACTCCACGCTCCCAAGACATCTCTTCCCCATAAATTCAGAGGAGCAGCAGCAACATAGGGTCGTATTGTTGCAACCTGTCCTTCAGGATTCCGAATTGTTACAGGTTTAGCTGCCATTAAACTTTGGGTTACGCCTCCCAACCCCAACACCCCGGTATCCATCGTAACAACAGGCCAACTCTGAGGCCAATGGAGTTGAGAGACTATGGTAACATCAGCTCCCATGTCTAATAGTCCAAATACATTCACCTGTGAGGGGGAGGCACCATCCATTGCAAGGATGCAAGTCATCTGAGGCCGTTTGTCTGAGATGTTTTGTGCCCACAGAACTTGAGGGACGCCTGTAGATCCAAATCCTCCATCTCCTCACTCTGTTGGATGTGATCTGGGAACACAACTCTTAAAAGGGACAAGTTGAGCAATACAAGTACCTTTTGGAATTGTCAAGGGTGGCATTGGAGTAGAAACCATAGCATTTATCTGTCCAGTATAATCAGCATCAATAACACCAACATGTACTTAGATACCTGGTAAGGTAGCACTTGAACGTCCTATTAATAATGCACTCAGGCCCCTGCCAATTGGTCTGTGATCTGCAAGGGGTACTTTTTGCACAGAATACAATGATATAGTTACTTGTATTATGGTATTTAGATTTCCACCGTTTAGCAAAATGTCCCATTTTTCCACATCGGTGACAAACTGCTACCACAGAACCAGATGCCTTCATCCCTTTCCTGTTAGGACAGTTGGTCTTTAAATGTCCTGTCTGACCGCAACTATAACATTTTTGACTTTTTACTCAGACAGCTGCCATAGCATTGGCTAAGGCTGTCATTTTATGTTCCACTTGGCACAAGCAGTAACCATGACATCCAGGGTTGGATACCCTGGCAGTGCCTCAATTATCTTTTAACAATCTTCATTAGCATTGTCCTTAGCTAACTGTGTTGTTAACATCAATCTTAAATTGGCATCATAAACCTGTTTCTCTATGGCTGATTGTAATTTCTCCACAAATGGCAGAAATGGTTCTTTTGGTTCTTGACGTATAGATGTATACCTTGGTTTAGGTTCCGTTAATTCATCCTTTCGCATCAGCGCTTCAACACCGATCTGCTTAGCCTGTTCCAACACTAGGGGGTGCAATCTAGCTTGTAACTGCGGATTGGCAAATGCTCCGGTTCCCGTTAACACATCCGCCCCTTGACCAAATAGGGGACAATCTTGCAGGTGTTGCAGGTTACGCATCCCCACATTACTAGCTTTCTGATTCCAAATAGAGTGAAATACCAACAACTGAACTGGTTGAAACATTATTTGAGCCAATTGTTGCACATCAAACGGTATAATCTCTTCCATGGTAATTAGAAGTAACAATTGCATTGTAGCAGGCACATTTGGACCATATTTGACAACTGTATGTTGTAATTCCTGTATTAGTTTCCAAGCATATGGCTGATGCTCATCTGGAATACCTGCAACCGCGTCACCGTGAACAGGGAAGAACATTGCACTTGTTACACCACTCGATTTGTTGGCACCCACCGGTGCAGAAATAGCTTCTGACAAATCCCAATTACAATCCAACACAGCTTGCTCTTTCACTCTTTGCCAAAAGTTTATTGCATCCACCGGCTTTACTGTCAGTTGAACGAGAGGCAATTCCCAAGCACTTTCTACATTCACAACACGCTACTCCCTGTTTTGTCTTTTCAGTTTTTCTAGCTCATCAGAAGCCGCCTCACTCCAAGCGTCCTCCTCCTCTTTAGGCAGTGAGGGATATAAAACCTCATCCGAGGGAGGAGGTGGAGCAGAGGATTTCATGATGGGATGTGAAGGGGGGGCCACCTGTGGGGCTTTCTGTTCATTCGGTCTTTGCAAAGGAAACAACTGATCTTGTACTTCCTCATCAGAGTCCTCATACAAACCCCTCACCCTCCACTGCGGTTTACGTTTAGGACGGACTCCCCCCGATGGGTCTATGCCTTGACTGCTCACTGCTGGGGCCGGGACTGCAGATGCCCCTGAATTATAAGGGGCTTCCCCTGAGCTTTCTTTCTCCGCCTTAAAGTCCTTCAAAGTCTCTTTTAATAACCTCCATGTTGTAAGGAGGTCAGTCGCATTCTTATTACTCTGCGAGGCACACTCAAACAATTTCTGTCCCAATTCTTCCCATCTGCTAACACTAAATGCAGTAACAGTACTAGCTTCATAACAACATTTTTCAGAGCACTATTTCATCCAGTTTGACTCCCCTATGCTGAAGCAGGAACTTCCACATTGTCACAATCACACCCTCCTTTGTCAAGCTAGCGCCCATGGTTCCCAGCACCTAGGTCGGAACAACCCTCACTATCAATACAGGCTGGGAGACAAGGGGCTGGAAAGGAGCTTTGCAGAAAAGGACTTGGGGGTGTTGGTGAATGAGAAGCTGGACATGAGCCAACAGTGTGCGCTTGCAGCCCAGAAGGCCAACTGCATCCTGAGCTGCATCAAGAGAAGTGTGGCCAGCAGATTGAGGGAGGTGATTCTGCCCCTCTACTCTGCTCTGGTGAGACCTCACCTGGAGTACTGCGTCCAGCTCTGGAGCCCTCAACACAGGAAAGACATGGACCGGATGGAGCAGGTCCAGAGGAGGGCCACAAAGATGATCAGAGGGCTGGAACACCTCTCCTACGAGGACAGGCTGAGGGAGCTGGGGTTGTTCAGCCTGGAGAAGAGAAGGCTCCAGGGAGACCTACCAGCGACCTTCCAGTACCTGAAGGGAGTCTACAGGAAGGATGGAGAGGGCCTGTTTACAAGGGCCTGTAGTGAAAGGACGAGGGGTAATGGGTTTAAATTAGAGAAGAGTAGAGTTAGATTGGATATCAGGAAGAAGTTCTTTACATTGAGGGTGGTAGAACAATGGAATAGGCTACCCAGGGAGGTGGTTGAGACCTCATCCCTGGAGATATTCAAGGTGAGGTTGGACAAGGCTCTGAGCAGCCTGGTCTAGTTGAGGTTATCCCTGCTCACTGCAGCGGGGCTGGACTAGATGACCTTCGGAGGTCCTTTCCAGCCCTAGCCATTCTATGATTCTGTGATATATTCCATTTTTATAATTATTATTATTTTCCTTTTCATTAAAGCTGTTCTAGTTTCCTTTTCTAATCACTGACTCTCTCTCCCTTATTCCTTTTCTCTTTCCCTTTTGGGAGGAAATGGGGTTAACAGAAAGCAACTGTTATAGCTCTAGTGGATGGCCCAGACCCTAAAATTTGACAGATAAATTTGTGCCCAATATGGGGCACTATCAGAGCTCTGACAGATTTCCCAAATACTTAAAATTCCAGTACGCTCACTTGGGAGAGTATTGTAGGGATTGATAAGAGTAGGACAGAAATAGTTGTTAGCTAGAAGTAGTCATGCTAAGGCCTGCAAGGCCGAAAAATAGCCAACACTGCCCCAACCTTGAGGAGATAAGACTAAGGATGAGAAAAGCAGAAGCACCTGGCAAAACAGGAGGATAAGAGGAGAAAAACAGGGTGCTGAAGGAAGAAACCCAGGAGAATCACCAGCCAATTAAAAGTGTTTGAAGTGTGCGTGGACAGACTCTGGGTTTGAGTGTGGGGCCAATAAGAAGTGTCCTGGGTGCGTGAGCAGTATTGTCTCATTTATAAATATAGCCTGTTGTACTTAATAAAGCGACTTCTGATTACAACCATATTGGCTGTGCTGTCAGAGTCCGTCCCTGCACGCTACAAGTATCACTTTCTTTTCCTGAGCATCTTTAAGAACTGGAAATTAAACAGACTATTCTTTTGTCATGAGCCCCTCCAACTGTCCTGATTTGATCGAGAACAGAACTAATTCTGTTCAGTAATTTTACTTTTCAGCTCAGTTCTTCTAACCAACTGCACTTTCTGAAGTTAGCAGCCTGTTCTCACAGACAGTGTCTGCTTCCAGCAGTGATAACACCCAATGTTTAGAGTTACTACCAAGGATTGGTATGCAGATCAAGGCAACTGCTGGATCTTGTGTACCATGTTGGGGGGTGCATAAAGTAAAGGGCTACACCTGCAGGGAGGAGTGGAAAGGACAGGTGACCCTAAACTGACCAATGAGGTATTCCATCCCATATACGTCGTATTCAGCTTAGACCTAAGGGTTCCGAAGGGTCTCTGGACCCTCCTCCCCTCTTGGACTGCTTTGACAGTTTTTCTTGTCTTGGCTTAGGTCCTCTTTCGGTTCCTTCCTCAGAGTACCCAAGGAGGACTCTGTTCGTTCTGCCTTTGATCCCGGTCTGTGTGTTCCTGAACCCAGTACCAGAATCCAGCTCCTGAACACAGCTCCCATCTGCTGCGGAGACCAGTCTGGGACTCCCCCGGTGCCTGCTCCACAGCATCAGTGGTGACAGTGATGTAATTACCATCAGGGGGGTTGGGTTCGGTACTGGTTTTGTATATATTTGTATATATTCCATTTTTATAATTATTAATTTCATTTTCATTAAAGCTGTTCTAGTTTCCTTTTCTAATCGCTAAATCTCTCTCCCTTATTCCCTTTCTCTTTCCCATTTGGGGAGGGAGGGGGGTTAACAGAGAGTGTCTGCTATAGATCTAAGGGGCCACCCTGACCCTAAACCATGACAGATTTATTGTCGCCCAACGTGGGGCACAATCAGAGCTCTGATAGATTGCCTGAATTTATTGTTCTTATAATTAACCTATTATAATATCTATTAGGATTTATTGTTAAATTATTTAGGACTGGTAACCTTGGTGCCAGGAGGAGCTGTGGTTCAGTACCAATCACTTCTAAAGCAGCTCAAACTCCTTCATATGCCGGCAATATTTCTTTTTCAGTTGGAGTATAGTACTACCTCCTGTATTACAGGAGGGGTATTCTGCTCCCCATCCCTGCCTACCGACTCAGGAGCCCAGTTGCCCTGAGGATAATCGATTTTTGTGTTAAAGACCGAGGTAAAGAAAGTGTTAAGTATCTCAGCCTTTTCCTTGTCTTCTGTTACTTTGTTCCCCCCTTCATCCAATAAGAAATTAATAATTTCCCTGGCCCTCCTATTATTATTCATTTTTTTATAGAAGCACTTTTTATTATCCTTAACAGAATTGGCCAGCTTAAGTTCTAACTGAGCTTTTGCTTTTTGTCAGCTCCAGATACTAACCTAAACTAATTATTGTACCAAGCCCTGATAAATGACTTAATTGGCACTTGTTTTGCAAGCTTGCATGCATTCTTTAGGGAATAGAATGTAAGAGTCTTTGAGCAAAACCAAGAAGATGATGTTGACACAGCAGGAGACCTGTTAAAATTGAGAGAGCCCTTCTTTATACAAAATGAATGCAGCCCATATCAACCTTCTCCAAAACTGGATAATAGATAGACCACCAAAAAAAATTAGTAAATTGTAGCTTACAACATTAAGGAGTTTCTAGTAGGCTCTTGCAGGAGCATGCTGAAAGCTCTGTGCTATTCAGTTTCTATAACATTACCTGGAAGACATATAAAGTAATTTGCTAAAATTTGTCAGTTGTACAAAAATGGTGAAGTGATAAATAATGACTGAAATAACTCATGTTGACCTGAGTCACTGCATAGACTGGACTCATTTAAGGAGTGTTCTTTTTAATCCAACAAAATGCAAAATTAAGTATCCACAGGAAAAAAAAAAACAAGTGGGTCACTTAAAACAGGAACATCTTCACTACAAAACACTGCTTCGAAGAAGAACATTGGTGTCATGATAACAGCCAAATACATGAGCTCCCAGGATTATGTTGAAATACTCAAAGTCCCAAGATTCACTAGAGTGTTGGGATGAAGCCAATCTCTATGGAATATCCTTTAGAAGTAGACAGGTGAGTATGGCTCAGGAAAGATCCTTACTGGAATTCTGCATTTAGTTCCCATAATTTGTCTAAAAAAAAAAAAAAGTTGTAGGAATTAATCAGAACTAGAGGAATAATTCTGGGTCTGGAAAAGTAACAAGTTGCCAAAGTTTATCAAAAAGAATGTTAAACAGTCTTCTGACATTAGCCTATAAATAAATAATTAATATGATAAAGAATAAATTATAAATAATGCATTATAAATAATTTCTAATAGAACAATTTTTTAATATAGAAAAAAAGAGCTTCGTGATTTCTTATGGATGGAAGCAGATGTTTGACAAATTTAAATGGAAATAAGACCCTGAGCCTGCATTTTTTTTTTTAATAGTGAAGAAAGGTAACTATTCAAGGACGAGTCAGCAGAGGACATCCTACCTTGCCCAACTCACACCCCCAGGTGCCACTAACCAACTGGCATGAGGCTTTGGCTGGGAAAGACCAGATATCACTGCAGAACAGATATAAAGCTCTAGCTGAAAGGAACCAGTCAAATGAAGATGTTGGTGATGAACTACCTACACCAAAAAGTCAAACTCAAAAAGGTCAACTGCTCAAAACATAACATCATCCACTAAGAAAAAAGGAAGGGTTATAGTCATGGGGGACTTATTTTTGAGGGGAACAGAGGGTCCAATATGTTGGGATCGAAGGCAGAACAGAGTCCTCCCTGGGTACTCGGAGGAAGGAAGCAAAAGAGGACCTGAGCCAAGCCAAGTGTAGAAAGATCATAGATGCTCTACTGCGGAACGGCGAGGGAAGAGTGCAGGAAAATCAATATGATTGATAGGCAAACTTCGTTTATTGTCACACGTGCAGCTACTTATATACTATTATGCTAATCACTAATACATGCTGATTGGAGTACACACAAGTTATACATATTTACGATAGTTCCCATAGGTCCATCCAAGAAGTCACACTCTCATTATGACCACCCCTTGATGGTCCCAGCTGATAGATAGCTCCTCTTTCCATTGACCAAAACATACTGATGTCTTCTCACACTGATATAAAGTCCTTCTTTCTATAACCCAAACTATCCTATTATTATCCCAACGTTCCTCCTCAAGGGCATCCTGTCCCTGCAGCTAGGCTAGGCCTCAATATATCTTAGAGTGAGCCGTGGCCCTTGTTCTCAAGCCATTCCCCAACACTCTACCAGGGGAGCCTACACTCAGAGAACTAGTAGAAGCCTGCTCTAAGGTGGGGTCTGGGAACCACAAAAGTTCTGCTTTGGCTGCGTTTCTGCCGCCTGTTCATGCATCTTCTGATCATGAACCAAAACAGTTGAAAGCCAGGAGCAAATGGAAAAGGGCTAAACTGAGGCAAAAGGAAAACACAGGGACCCCCCAGTGCAAGAGGTGTGGTAGGCTAGGTCATCGTACAGAATATTGTAGATCTCTGCACCATGCAGACGGTCGGCCTCTGTCGGGAAACTCACACCAGGGTGCAAAAAGGGGGAATTGCTCTCCGATGCAGGTGTTCCCCCAGGGAATGGCACAGACACAGGACTACCCAGACACCTTAGAAATAGCACCCCAGGATCAGCTGGGGTTGATGTCTACACCACAACAACAGTCGTCCCTTTGAATGCATATGGACCCCTAGGTCAGGGACTCGGTGCAATGCTCGTGGGAAAAACTGGAGTCACTGTAGTGGGTCTGGCTGGGCTGCTTTTCCCCATCCAGCCCTCACGCT
>JANVCC010003463.1:0-13552 GCA_025345505.1 Todiramphus chloris collaris | reverse complement strand
TAGAATTTGTTAGCTAGATGTATTTCCTATGGCATCACTGGAGACTCCGCCCACTTTAAAGCAGCATCTGATTTGGGCTCTGTCCGGTAACTGGCCATTACCGGACCGACCCCTTGTCAGCATCCTATTTGGGCTCTGTCTGGTAACTGGCCATTACCAGACCGACCCCTCATCAGCGTTCAGTTTAGGCTCTATTTGGTAACTGGACATTACCAAGCAGATGCCTTATGCTGTGTTTGTTCTCCTTTCTGCAAGGCTACCCATAGAAGATTGCTAATGATCTCTTTTTCGTCTTTAAACAAAAAGGGGGGAATTGTGGAACCAGAAGTTAGGCAGGTCCCTGCGAGATGTATCAACCTGACTTTAACTGCAATGATAACGCATGCCTTTAGATTCTTTTACAGGGAAAGGGAAGGATCTGGAGCCTTTTAGTACTACAACTGGTTTTGGTGTCCTTGGTCAACGGTGATTGCTCATACAACTGGACGCTGATGCAACCTCAAGAATCGCGAACACTCCAGCCTATAGTGACTCCGGGTGCTCCCTCCTTCAACGTCACGGTATGCCGTTTGATGGGCCCAACTGTACTGAATTGCTGGAAAGGTCCACATTGTGTCACTGCCAATGCCAAATGGGACACTGGGGATTCCAATCACCCTGGATAACCGCTTTGTTATCTACTCTTTCTGGTCCTCTTCTTATCTTGCTGCTACCTTTAACTTTTGGACCTTGCATTCTTAACAGACTAGTGGCATTAATTAAGTCTCACTTAGACACAGTAGAGGCACAGTATGTCTTGTTAGCTCACATGACAGACTATCATCACCAATGCACTAAATATTGTATCTTCACTGTCATGGAGGGGGGGGAATTGTGGTAGTATAGGGATGTGGCGATGCGGAAGATCACGTGCTCTAACGGAAACGTAGAAACCAGGTAGGATACCACTCACGAAGGGCTGGGTCTGTTATTGGTATATAAGTGCCT
Organism: Todiramphus chloris collaris; assembly: GCA_025345505.1. Classification (NCBI taxonomy): domain Eukaryota; kingdom Metazoa; phylum Chordata; class Aves; order Coraciiformes; family Alcedinidae; genus Todiramphus; species Todiramphus chloris. The sequence goes on along the minus strand of JANVCC010003463.1, from coordinate 12,565 downwards.
GTAGCCTTTACTAAAACGCCATATTGCCTTCCTCTCTATGAGAGTCTGAGTCTCACAGTGGACCCTCGGTGTCTCCCGGCATTTCGGCACCGAGGATAGGACACGTTAATCACAACAAAAGGCCATGATGAATAAACAAAAAATGGGGGAAGTAGGATTAGCACCAGGAGCAAGGGTGGAGAAAGCTCTTTATGTATTAAATTATCTGTCTTTAGCAGAAAACGAGGAATATCCACCGATCATGAAGCATATCTCCAGGTTTGGCTGGAGAGCAAGAGTGGGAAATAAAACCAACATTAGGAAAAAAAAAGTCTACTGAGAGAGTGATTAGGCATTGGAACAGGCTGCCCAGGTAGATGGCGGAATCACCATCCCTGGAGGTGTTTAAATACCAAATCCACAAAGGGTGGAAACAAGGACAGGTAACCTAGGATGATTACAATGAGATTATTCGTGAAACCAGAAAACATGTTAGTAAAGCTAAAGCCCTGACTGAAGCAAATCTGCCCAGGGACTTTAAAAATAACAGAAAAGGATTCTATGTAGATGATGAAAAGCTACTAGCAGAGGGATTTTCCTAGGTTCTCACAATATTCGGTGAGAATCCTGCCTTTCTCACATGTGTTATGAGAAACAATAGGACGGTTTTGTAAACTAGACTAACACGTGGTGTTTTGCTTAGTTCTGTTTATGGTACATTGTAAAAATATTTTGAAATGGATGTTTTAGGACTTTAACCAATCACCCTAGGAGATGGGTGGTCACTGACCAATCGCCCTATGGGGCTAGGGTATATAAAACGGGGTTGTAAATTAATAAAGTTGCTTCTTTTGCCTGCTCTTGCTGAATTTATATGTTGCTGCATCTCTCTGCTCCCGGCATAAACAGCGACAATTCTACAGGTATGTCAGAGAAAAAAGAGAAAGAAGAGAGAATGTGGAGCCTCTCCAGGGGAATACAGGTGACCTGGTTACTGAGGATATGGAGAGGACCGAAGTACGCAATGACTTTTTTGCTTCAGTCTTCACTGGTAACCTCTTGAGCCGCACCACCGAAGTCACAGAAGGCATTGGTGGGGTCTGGGAGAGTGAAGAACCACCCAGGGTAGGAGCAGATCAGGTCTGGAAACACCTAGAGAACCTGAATGTTCACAAGTCCTGCAAGGCCTGATGAGATACATCCATGGGTCCTGAAGGAACTGACAGCTGAAGTTCCTAGGCCACTTGACATAATATTTGAGAAGTCATGGCAGTTTAACAAAGTTCTGACAGATTGTAAAAGGGGAAACATAACCCCCATTTTTAAAAAGGGAGGTGTAGTGGGTCTACCTGAGCTGCTTTTCCCTATCCAGCCCTCATGCTGCAGCACTGGGAGCTGGAGGGTGTTGATAACACACCCGTGTTATGACTGCCAGGGCTCACATGGCACCAGAGGCTGGGGGGGCAAGATGGAGGAGAGGATACAACCAACCTGAGCTGACCAGTGGGGTATTCCATACCATATGATGTCAGCTCAACTATAAAGGGAGAGGGCAGGAGGAGGATGGGGGGGCATTCTGCTTTGTCCTCCAAGTGGCTGCTGTGTGTTCCTGGAGCCCTGCTTCCTGGACTCGGCCCGACATCGCCTGTGGACGGGAAGTAGAGAATAACATCTTATCTTTCATAACCCACACCCCTTTGCTTTGCGTCTTATTCTCTCCCTGCGTGCCGTGCTGAAGGGGGTTGGGATGAGTGATAGAAAGGCTTGGTGGGCACCTGGTGCCACGCCAAGGTCAACCAACCACAGGAAGCAAATTAAAACCAGGGAACTACAGACCAATGAGCCTCAACTCTGCCAGGTAAAATCATGGAGCAGATACTCCTGGTATCTGCACTAAGGCACATGAGAAATAATGAGGTGATCGGTGACAGCCAACATGGCTTCACTAAGTACAAATTGTGCCTGACTAACTTTTTGGCCTTCTACAACGGAGTTACATTTCTGGTTGATATGGGAAGAGTAACTGATGTTATCTACCTGGACTAGTGCAAGGCATTTGACACCGTCCCACATGACATCCTTGTTTCTAAGATGGAGAGACATGGACTTGATGGATGGACCACTTGGTAGATAGGAACTGTCTAGAAGGTCGCACTCAAAGAGTTGTGATCAATGGCTTGATGTCCAGGTGGAGACCTGTGACAAGTGGAGTTCCTCAGATATCTGTTCTGGGTCCAGTGCTGTTTAACATCTTTGTCGGCGACATGGACAGTGGCATCGAGTGCACCCTCAGCAAGTTTGCTGACGATACCAAGCTGTGTGGTGTGGTGGACTCACTTGAGGGAATGGTTGCCATCCAGAGGGACCTTGACAGAATTGAGAAATGGGCCAGTGAAAACTGCATGAGATTCAAAAAGTCAAAGTGCAAGGTCCTGCATCTGGATCCAGCTAATCCCAGGCATAATTATAAACTGGGTACAGAGTGGGTTGAGAGTAGCCCTGAAGAGAATGGCTTGGGGGTGTTAATTGACAAGAAGCTCAACATGGGCTGACAGTGTGCTCATGTAGCACAGAAGGCCAACTGTATCCTAGGATGCATCAAGAGGAGCGTGGCCAGTAGATCAAGAGAGGTGATTCTCTCCCCTTACTTTGCTCTTGTGAGACACCACCTCAAATACTGCATCCAGTTCTGGTGTCCCCACCATAAGAGGGACATAGATCTGTTGGAACAAGTCCAAAGGAGGGCCACAAGGATGATCCAGGGCCTGGAGCACCTCTGCTATGAGGATAGGCTGAGGGAGCTGGGATTGTTCAGCCTGGAGAGGAGGACACTCCAGGGGGACGTTATAACTGCCTTCCAATACCTGAAGGGAACCTACAGGAAGGCTGGAGAGAGAATCTTCACAAGAGTGTCCATCGATAGGACAAGGAAAAATGGTTTTAAACTGAAGGACAATAGGTTTAGTCTGAATCCTAGGAAGAAGTTCTTCAATACAAGGGTGGTGAGACTCTGGAATAGATTGCCCAGACAAGTTGTGGATGCCCCCTCCCTGGAGGTGTTCAAGGCCACGTTGGATGAGGCCTTGAGCAATCTAGTCTAGTTGAGAGGCATCCCTGCCCACAGCAGGGAGGTTGGATTAAATGACCTCTGAGGTTCCTTCCAACCTAAGCCATTCTATGATCATCTCCCACCTCCACTGAGACAACCAACAGACCTTACTACCACACTGCTCCACAGGTACTGGCATGCTGCTCCCAGGCTCCTCTCTAGGAAGCTCAATTTTATCCCCATCCTCCTTTGAGTCTAGTTTAAAAGACCTTTCAACGAGCCCTGCTTGCTCTTGCTCCAGGATCATTTTCCCCCTTTGAGATAGGCATTCCCTGTCTGTTGCCAGTAGGCCTGGTATCTTGTAAGTTAGCTCATGGTCAAAAACCCCAAACTTCCACCTGTGGCACCAGCCTCTGAGCCGCTTGTTCATCAGGTGTGTTTTCCTGTTTCTTTTTGGTATTCTTCCCTGCCACTGAAGGGCTTGAGGAAAACACTACTTGTGCTCCCAATCCTTCGACCGAACGCCCCAGTGCCCTAAAGTCCTTTTTAATCTCTTTGGGACTTCTGTCCTCAACCTCATTACTGCCAACCTGCAGAACCAGAAGCGGATAATAATCAGAAGGACGTACCAGACTAGGGAGTTTCCTGGCGATGTCTCTAACCCGGGACCCAGGGAGGAAGCAGACTTCCCTGTAAGATGGATCCGGTTGGCATATGGGGCTCTCTGTTATGGTTGTTATGAATGGTTATTCCGATGATTCCTTATCTTTGCCTGAAAGCCCCTTAATTTCAAAATTATAAGCATTCGAAGGGGTTTGCATTTGCCATTCCAAGGGGGGCTCCTGTCATCCTTGGCAGACACCTGTCTTTCAAACCAAGACACTGTTCCCCTCAGAAGAGAATCACCTATGACAATGATCCTCCTTTTTCTCTTCATACAAGCAGTCCTAATGCATGGGGCTGCTGACTCACTCCAGGCAACAACCAATATGGACCTTCATCTACGTACTCATTTGCCTGGCCCTCAACTGCCATTGCCCCATACCTGTTGTGTAAAGGCAACTGGGAAGGTGAGGAGGACGTCTGGAAGGTGGGAAGACATCCACCTGTGTCCCCATTAAGGGACCTGTTTCCATTCCCCCCATCTCGATGTTTAGAATTAACACCAAGAATGGGTATGCGGATCAAGGTCATGGTTAAATGTTCTGTATCATGTTGTGATGTGCAGAAAATAAAAGACTGCACCTGTGGTGAGGAGCAGACAGGATAGGTGACCATAAATTAGCCATCAATGTAATTCATCCCATATAAGTCATATTCAATATAAAGCTGAGGGACGACAAAAGTCAAGATCTTGTTTGGCTCTTCTTCGCTTTTTCAATGGCAGCATATGATGAGGGCTCAGTCTCTTCTACCTTTGATTCTGATCTGTGTGTTCGTGATTCCAGTACCAGAATCCAGCTCCTGAACACAGTTCCCATCTGCTACTTGGACCATCCAATTATCAAGTCTTTACCTTCTGGCCAATCCATGATCATTTCTAAGATTCCTAGACAACTGATTCCCTACTTCACATGGCATCAGTGGCATAATGAGTGGAAGGAAACTCATCCTTGAACATCCAGCCTAGAACTAGTAACCATGGCACCAGAAGGAGCAATGCTTCAGTACCAACTCTGAAGCATCTCTAACTCCTTCATATGCTACAGTATTTCTTCTTCAGATGTCCATGGGGCCTTTGTAGTCCTCGACTCCAAAACGCAAGGGGTGAAGCTTGAGTCTTCCCTGGTGTTTTCTTCCAGAGGCTCCAGGTAGGACAGTTATTCCCATCTGCGGTATAGAGAACATTTTTAATGTCCTGTCCTGTTCGGACTGGCCCAAGGGTTACTGCATGTATGATCTCATTTAATCTGTTCAAAGGCCTGCTTTTGTTCAAGACCCCAACTAAAATTGTTTTCCTTTCTAGTCACTTCATAGAGAGGTTTTACAATCTCACTGTAACCAGGACTGTGCATTCTCCAGAAACCCACAGCATCTAAGAATATTTGTGTTTCCTTTTTGTTAGTTGCTGGGGCCATAGCTGTTATTCTGTTAACCACATCCATCAAGATCTGGCGACACCCATCTTGCCATTTGATTCCCAAAAGATGAATCTCTCATGCAGATCCCTTGACCTTGCTTCTTTTTATGGCAAAACCAGCGTCTAAAAGGATTTCAATTATTTTCTTACCTTTCTCAAAAACTTCTTCTGATGTGTTACCCCACACAATGATGTCATACATGTATTGCAGGTATTCTTGAGCTCCACCTTTCTCAAGTGCAGTATGGATCAGTCCATGGCAAATGGTAGGGCTGTGTTTCCACCCCTGGGGCAGTCAATTCCACATGTATTGGATACCTCTCCAGGTGAAAACAAACTGAGGCCTACACTCTGGTGCTATAGGAATAGAGAAGAATGCATTAGCAATGTCACTGGTAGCATACCACTTAGCTGCCTCTGAGTCCGGTTCTTACTGGAGTTCTAATATGTCCAGCACAGCAGCACTCATCGCAAGCATGACTTCATTCAGGTCATGATAGTCCGCTGTTAGTCTCCATTCAGACTTTTGCACTGGCCATATATGGCTGTTAAAGTGTGAGTGAATTTTTCAAGACCCTCTAAGTGATGGATTAGCTTCTGGATAGGAGCTATGGCGTCTTCGTGCGATATAGTTGTTGATGCACTGTTCCAGTGGCAACTGGCACCTTTTGATCCTCAACTCTCATCTCCCCCACAGTGGCAGACTCCTCTGAAAGTTTAGGTAAGACAGTGAGCTGTTTCTTGTCCCCAGATACTACATCTCCCATACCAAAGACCCATCGATACACTTTTGGGTCCTTATAATACCCTTTCTTGAGGAAATCTATGCCAAGGATGCACGGAGCATCTGGACCAGTCACTATACAGAGTTTTCCCATTTATTCCTAGTTAGGCTGACTTCAGCCTCTACTACAGTCAGTTCTTGAGATCCTCCTGTTGCTCCAGTAATAGTAATGGATTCTGTCACTTTATGATTCGATAGCAATAGGGTCCATTGTGCACCAGTGTCTATACTTTTGTGTTGCTAATGTGCCAGGCCATCGAATCCACACAGTCCAATAAACTCTCTGATCCCTCTCCTCCACCTGGCTGGAGGCAAGGCCCCTCTAATTCTGAGCATATTACCCACAATTAGCAACTGTGTTTGTATAATTCAATGGGTTAACATTGTTTACCTGGTTCACAGGGTGTACACAGTTAACAGGGTGCATGCAGTTCACAGGGTGTACACACTTAAAAGGTTTTACACAGTTTACAGGATTTGTACGGACTACAGGCATTACATTTTCATTCCCCCTACTCATGTTTTGATTGAGTCCCATGTACTCAGACCAGAGGACTATTCACAGAGGACTGGAGCAGCCTCCCTTCTAGAAGAATAACCTTTCCTCTTTATTTTACCTTTTAAATAGAGTATTCGTGCCTGTCAAGCAGAAGTAGGTTTTCCATCCCATCTGCTCATTTCCTTTGCAAATTCACGCAGGAGAAACCACAGTGTATGTCATGAAATGTACTGTTCCTGTTTAGCTGGTCTCATAAAAGAGTGTCTTATCCTAATATCTTCAACACAGGTCCATTCAGGGGAAGAATAGGATCTAGTTTATCAATCACTTTTTCAACAGACCTCTTGGTTCCCTTAGCCATGGCTGATGCACGGATTTGTAGGGGACCAGAGACACTCTCTTCACACTGTTGTACTCTCCTGTCACAGTTGGTGCCTCGGCATCTGTTCCCCAGACCATTGTTGACAACGTTTGGGAATACACTGATGGGGCACACTGCACAAACTTCTGCAACATGGGTCACTGGCATTGCATCAGTGTCTACTACTTGGCTGTCACCGTAAATCACTGGTCACACAGCTAATTCTCTCAGGTACTTAACACCTTTTTCCATGATGTTCCATTTGCTTGGGCAGCGTTCGATGTCCTCCTTAAAGGAGTACCTGGATTTTATGGCTGACAAGAGTCTTCCCCAGAGACTGATAGTGTTGCGATTTCTTGCAAGCTCTTAGTCAATGCCTCCATCTCTGGCCAGGGATCCCAATTTCCTGGCTTCTCTAGTGTCTCCTTCAATGGACTTGGACTCATTATCCCAGCATTGTAGCAGCCAGGTAGTAAGTGGCTCACCTTCATGATGACTATAGTCCTTTCTCAGATTTAGTAGCTACTTCACAGTTTAAGGTTTGGTTCTTAACTCTGCCTCTAATGACTCCACGTCTGATGGGTTTGCTTTAGAAGGACCTGCACCATCATCATCTAACCACACTGGGCAATCTGTTTTTCTTAGGTGTTTGTTTCCAGTTGCAGGGGCATCAGGCTTTGCATATGGTTCCATTTCATACTCAGATTCAGTTTGAGAAGGACCCTCTCCCTGATCTGTCGCTGGATGTGGCTTTTTTGTATGTTTTCTTTTCCTCACAGGGGCAACTTGTACAGGTGCAGACTGAGTGGGAATGGTGTCACGCACTGGTCATGGAACAGAGCGAAATTTCATTTCAACAAAGAGGGGGTTACTTCGTCCTGAGAGGGCCACACTATTAGTTCTCTACCAATATTTCCCCATTCACTCTCAGGTGGTCACACCTTAAAATTTTTCTTGAGACTCATCTCTCACTCCATTCTGTCACTTCATCATTCTCCGGTGAACCGCAGATCCAGACTCCGCACTCTCTTCGTACCATTGTACCAACGTACATCTCACTCACACACTCACAAGAGTCTCTTATAAAGCACCTGGGCACTTTCTGTTTCTCCAAGAATCCTGTCCGTGACACAAATTAAAGATGTCAGGCTCTGGTCATAGACCAGAGCAAGATTTTGCTCATATTCTCAGGAACAGAATTAAGACTCAAAATGGAGTCAAGCGGCAAGTGACTTTATTTGCCCGATAAAAATTTCACAAAGGAAAGAGAAAGAGAGAAAGGAAAGAAAGGAAGAAAAGGGTCAGTTGCAATAGCTACCACCACGGATCTGCGGCGTCCCATCAGTTCGATTTGTTTCCAGGTCTGGTGGGAGAACGTACCATTCGATGTTGGTGGTTCCTATTCTTTTACTGGGGACTGTTCTTAACCACACCCACCACCTGGCAGTGGCACGCATGCCCAACACCGTCTCTGAGTGGTCTTAGGTGGTCTTTCGGGGTCTCCGGACCCCTCGGTTTATTTCTAGGCCCCGGGTCTGGGTGCATGCATAGGAATGGGGTTGCAGTTTTCAGAACTCCTAACTTGTGATCCAACCATTGTCCAGTTTGTGTTTTGAAGTCTGTCCACACTGATACAGCACCATCTCTGACAAACCGTCATCCAGTTTGCGGTTTGAAGTCTGTCCACACCGATACAGTAATGTCAAGGCATAGACTACACCGCCTCTGTCACCATCTCTGACAAATAGCCACAGTGGTTGTCGGTGTAGCTGCAGGGTTTGTTGCTGGAGTCGAAACAGCTACAGTACTCGTTAGTGGAGTTGGAATTTCTTTAGTGCTTGGTGTGAGAATTGGAACAACAATAGAGATTCTTTTGAGAACTGGAGCAGCAGCAAGACTTGTGGGGGTGGTTGCGGAGTATGAGAAGCTATGATGCTTTTTTTTGGAGCTGGCACAGCTACAGGGCTCATGGGGGGGGTGTGTCTTGTGGAGTCTGAATATTCACAGTGCATTTTCTGCATACCATAAGGCCTTGTGGAGTCCAGATAACTGCAGAGCGCTTCATGGAACCTCATAGGGAAATGGTATGCACTCTATGATTTGAGGTGTCTCCCTGAAACGTACAACGGCACCGATGATTAATCTGATGACACATAATAAAGATAATGGATAATAATAATGATAATAAAATAAACTTCTGGTAATAACCATGTCCACAATCCTCACAATTTAATGGAGTTCTAAAATCTGGTGGAGTCAGATTCGCATACTGGGAAGAAGTATAAATTCCCGAGGTAAAACCAAAGCTATTCTTAGTAATAAAATCCACTATGTAATGCCCATAGTACAGAGATGCACTTGCTGCCCAATTCAGCGCAATATAAATCAGTGATAAACACCACAGCAAAGCAGCAGCTTTCGCCCAGCACATGGAGCCAAGAGCTTTCAGATAAAGAGTGCAAACAAGCAAACAATAACATCATGCATACGGCATGTAAGGGAACAGTATGGTGTGGATGCTGAAAAGCTGCTAGCAGAGGAATTTTCCTAGGTTCTCACAATATTCGGTGAGAATCCTGCCTTTCTCACACATGTTATGAGAAACAGTAGGACGGTTTTGTAAACTAGACTAACACATGGTGTTTTGATAAGTTCTGTTTATGGTACATTGTAAAAGTATTTTGAAATAGGTGTTGTAGGACTTTAGCCAATCACCCTAGGAGATGGGTGATCACTGACCAATTGCCCTATGGGGCTAGGGTATATAAAATGGGGTTGTAAATTAATAAAGTTGCTTGTTACTTATTCAAAGATTAGTAAGACACTACCAGACATCCCGTCTCCTGCTTTCAATATAAACACATTTTTTACTAGTAGAGTCACCACTTTTTAGTAGAACGTTAAGTATCATCTCTGTGACCTTTTAAGCTAACCTGTTTTCCTAAAGCAACAAAATGTACAGTAAGGCACATTCCCTTTGATTTTTGTAAATACCTGCTGTTCTTTACTTTGGGAGGTGTTTGTGGATTTCTGTTACATGTAGGAGTTTCTGATAATAGTACTGAAATCCAGAGTTTAGGCATCAGTTGATGTTAACGTAAACTTCACTCCTTATCTAAGACTGTAATGCAAAAGTGTCTGAAATAATATGAGTTCTTCAGAATTTAGTGCAATGGACCTGAGTCGTATATATAATCTGGCTGTGGAATTAATCTCTGAACTTCAGAATTGTTCCATTATTTAAGGAAAAATATGCTTGTTCATTCTTTCAGCTGCAGTAGAAGAGCTTTTAAAGAAATTATCTCTGCTTCCCCTTTTAGAAGTGCTATAGGCCTTTTTTCTCTTTCTTCAGAAACCTTGAGGGAGGAAAAAAGCGTAGGAGCAACATCACAAAAGGACTCAAGGCATTTGTATTGGGTTTGTGTGGTAAGGTTTTGGTAGGTGGGGGGCTACAAGAGTAGCTTCTGTGAGAATATACCAAAAGCTTCCCCCATGTCTGATAGAGCCAGTGCCAACAGGCTCCAAGACGGACTTGCCACTGGCCAAAGTTGAGACAACCAGCAACGCTCGTAGTGCCTCTGTGGTAACGTATTGAAGAAGAGGGGAAAAAAACCTGCTGTCCAACTGCAGCTGGGAGACAGAGGATGTGTGAGAGAAACAACTCTGCAAGCACCAAGGTCAGTGAAGAAGGAGGGGGAGGAGGTGCTACAAGCACCGGAGTGGAGATTCCCCTGCAGTCCATTGTGAAGACCATGGTGAGGCAGGTTGTCCCCCTGCAGCCCATGGAGGTTAACAGTGAAGCAGATATACACTCTGCAGCCCACAGAAGACCCCATGACAGAGCAGGTGGATGCACTCGAAGGAGGCATTGACCCCATGGAGACCCTGCTCTGGAGAAGGCTTCTGTCAGGACCTGCGACCCTGTGGAGAGGAGTCCATGCTGGCGCAGATTTTCTGTCAGGACCTGTGGCCTTGTGGAGGACCCACACTGGACCATTCTGTTTCTGAAGGACTGCACCCCGTGGAAAGGCCCATGTTGGATCAGTTCATGAAGAACTGCAGCCTGTGGGGAGGATCCACGTTGGAGAAGTTTGTGGAGGACTGTATCCTGTGGGTGGAACCCCAGGCTGGAGCAGGGAAAGAGTGTGATGAGGAAGGAGCGGCAGTGACAATGTGTGATGAACTGATTGCAACCTCCATTCCCGGTCCCCCTGTGCCACTCAGGGGGAAGAAGAAGAGAATTCAGGAGTGTATTTGAGCCTGGGAAGAAGGGAGGGGTGGGGGGAGGGTGTTTAAAGATTTGGGTTTATTTCTCATTATCCTACTCTGACCTTTGATAGGTAATAAATTAATTTTAATTTTCTCATTTAAGTCTGTTTTGCCTGTGACAGCAATTGCCAAGTGATCTCCCTGTCCTTATGTTGACCCACGAGCCTTTAATTGTATTTTTCTCCCCCTGTCGAGTTGAGGTCAGAGAGTGATAGAGCGGCTTTGGTGGGCACCTGGCATCCAGCCAGGGTCAACCCACCACAGCACTGCTGGCACCTGTATCACTGAGGTACTATTCATCCAGTTCACTTGCAAATCCCACCAAAACCCACTTTATTCTTTTCAATATTACACTTGCAGAGTGTTGCCCAGTTTCTGACCCTGTAAAGGAGTTAAAGCACCAAGTCACCAGGGCTTCTTCCCATACAGTAAAGCAAGAGAAAGACTGTCAGGAAATATGTAGCTGATACTTCGATATTTTCTGTGGCGATTTTAGCCTAGCCTTCTTGCTCTCTAGGGAAGAGCATTGTGTCAGAGGTAGAATGAAGTTGACTGATGTGCAGCCGTTATAGTATGCACCTGGAGAGGAGCTGGAGAACAAATCTGCATGCCAGTTCGTGCTCTAGTAATTATCTTTATATTCTGCTCACCTGAGAAAATGAGACTTCTGAACCAAATCCTCTTCCAGAAATGAAAAAACTTCCTTGCCTATGAGTGCCTTTATTACCCAGCTTTTGGGGTATTTAAGCTGTTTTTTATTTTTTTCCCTCAAACAACCAAAGGAAGAGTTTTGAGCAGAAGATACAAACTCTAAGTATATTAACAAGTGTGAATTACGTACATTCACCATCCAACTCTGAGGGGATACATGTGCTTGCTATCTTTATTTATTCTGCCTTAAAAAAAACAAGGAGTAGAAGAAAGAAAAAGAAGAAAGAAGAAGAAGCAGAAGCAGAAGCAGAAGAAGCAGAAGCAGAAGAATCAGCAGAAGAAGCAGAAGGAGAAGAAGAATCAGAAGAAGAAGAAGCAGAAAAAGAATAAGCAGAAGCAGAAGAAGAAGAAGCAGAAGAAGCAGAAGAAGATGAAGCAGAAGAAGAAGAAGCAGAAGCAAAAGAAGCAGAAGCAGAATAAGCAGAAGGAGAAGAAGAAGCAGAAGAAGAAGCAGAAGCATAAGAAGATGAAGCAGAAGAAGAAGAAGCAGCAGCAGAAGAAGAAGAAGCAGAAGCAGAAGTAGAAGCAGAAGAAGCAGAAGTAGAAGAAGTAGAAGAAAAAGCAGCAGAAGAAGCCGAAGAAGCAGAAGGAGAAGCAGAAGCAGAAGAAGTAGAAGAAGCAGAAGTAAAAGCAGAAGCAGAAGAAGCAGATGAAGCAGAAGAAGCAAAAGCAGAAGAAGAAGCAGATGAAGCAGAAGAAGCAGAAGCAGAAGAAGCAGGAGAAGAAGAATCAGAAGAAGAAGAATCAGAAGAAGAAGAAGCAGAAGAAGAATCAGAAGAAGAATAAACAGAAGCAGAAAAAGAAGAAGCAGAAGAAGCAGAAGCATAAGAAGC
>JANVCC010003208.1:0-15680 GCA_025345505.1 Todiramphus chloris collaris | reverse complement strand
GCCCTTTCCGGCTCACGCAGCGCCAACCCGGCCTTCGGGGAAATTCTCGACAAGGCTGGAAATTCCATTCCCACGGCACCCTTTGCCATAACCTACGCCCTTGCCAACGTGTTCCTGACCCTGCTCGGCCCTCTGGTCGTCGCATTTGCTTGAGGAGACAATCATGCCCCGCACCGATTACAGCCAATACGCCAAGCTCAGCCCCTTCGAATTGAAGGATGCCCTTATCAAAGTTGCCTCAGCGCGGGAAAACCGGTTGATCCTCAATGCCGGACGCGGCAATCCGAACTTCCTTGCAACTTTGCCGCGGCGCGCCTTTTTCCGCCTCGGCTTGTTTGCGGTTGCCGAAGCAGAATTGTCCTTTTCCTATATGCAGAATGGCGTTGGCGGCCTGCCGAAAATTGAAGGGATCGAAGCCCGTTTCGAGCGGTTCATTTCCGAGCATCGCGCGCAGCCCGGTGTGGTTTTTCTGGGACGCGCCCTCAGCTATGTGCGTGACCAGCTTGGCCTTTCAGCCTCCGACTTCCTGCACGAGGCTGTCGAGGGGATTCTCGGCAGCAACTATCCGGTGCCGCCGCGCATGCTTCGAATAAGCGAAGAGATCGTCAAGCACTATATCGTCAAGGAAATGATCGGCGGGTTCCTGACCTCAAGCGATATCGATCTGTTCGCGACCGAGGGCGGAACGGCTGCGATGACGTACATCTTTAACTCGCTGAAACAGAACAAGCTCATTGCGGCCGGCGATAAAGTCGCAATCGGCATGCCTGCCTTTACCCCCTACATCGAAATACCTGAACTGAACGATTATCGGCTGAAGCAGGTTCACATCAATGCCGATCCCGGTGCGGGGTGGCAGTATTCCGACGAAGAACTGGACAAGCTTCTCGACAAGGACATCAAGATCTTCTTCTGTATCAATCCAAGCAATCCTCCATCGGTCAAGCTCGACACCCGGAGCCTGGAACGGATCACAAAGATCGTCACGGAAAAGCGCCCCGATCTGATGATCCTTACGGATGATGTCTACGGCACCTTTGCCGATGACTTTAAATCTCTCTTTGCCACCTGCCCGGCCAACACGTTGCTGGTTTATTCATTCTCCAAATATTTCGGCGCAACCGGCTGGCGTCTGGGCGTCATTGCGGCCCAGCAGGGAAACATCTTTGATGCAAAACTGAAGGCCTTGCCAAAATCGGACCGCAAGGAACTGGAAGAACGGTATTCGACATTGGTGCCCGATGTGTCGAAGCTCAATTTCCTCGACCGGCTGGTTGCCGACAGCCGCACCGTGGCGCTGAACCACACCGCCGGCTTGTCGACACCCCAGCAGATCCAGATGGTCCTGTTCTCGCTCTTTGCGCTCATGGACGAGAGCGATGGCTACAAGGCGGAGCTGAAGAAGCTCATCCGCCGCCGCGAGGCCGCCCTTTATCGTGAACTCGGCCTGTCACCCCGGCCGGACGAGAACGCAGTCGACTATTACACATTGCTCGATCTCGAAGACATTACCAGAAGACTATATGGCGATGCCTTTGCCGATTGGGTCAAAAAGAATGTCGCGCCCACCGAGCTCCTGTTCCGCATTGCCAACGATACCGGCATTGTCCTTCTTCCAGGCAGCGGTTTCGGCACGCGTCAACCCGCAGGGCGTGTGTCGCTGGCCAATCTCAATGAATATGAGTACGCCAATATCGGACGTTCACTCCGCCAAATGGCGGACCAGATCTACGCGGACTTCACGAAAAAACCGAAGAAATAGACCTTATTCAGCAAACGGCGATCTCGCTACACCTAGCCAGGCACCTGTACCGAGATCGTCGTACCCTGTTTGTTTGTCGAGATATCGAGCGTGCCGTTCAACGGACGAAGACGCGCCTCCATGCCGGACAGGCCAACACCTATGCTAACGCGCTTCCGTCGTTCGATGCCGACACCATTGTCTCTCACCGTCAACGAAAGGCGCGAATCTGTCGTCGTGCTGTTCCGGACGAGCCTGATGACAGCTTTTGTCGCCTTGGAATGCCGGTAGATGTTGGTCAGGGCTTCTTGCACAATGCGAAAAAGCGCAAGTTCGACACCCGCCGGCGGCCGTTTTACGCCAAGAACGGGATCGACCCGCAACTCGATGTCCATGCCGCTTCGTTCCTCAAATCCTCCGATGAGGAGCTCCAAAGCATTCGGCAGCCCGGATTCATCCAGCATGGGAGGATGCAGCAGATAGGAAAGCGTCCTCAATTCATTGTTGCTGAGCGAAATCAGTTGGGCCGTGCGGGACAATGCCGACGACGATTCCGTGTTAAGCTCTGGCAGGGTGGATCGAAGATTTTCCAGTTCCATGGCCGCGCCAGTCAGATGCTGACCTGTCGAATCGTGCAGGTCTCTTGCAATGGAACGCCGCTCTTCATCCTGCGAAACGAGAAGCTTTTCGCCAACCTCCCGGAGCGATTGGTTTGAGCGCAGCAAGGCGATTGAACGACTGCGCGCGAGCCATGCCGTCGTTATAAAGGCAGCCAATGCCGTCCCCAATACCAGGCTGTAGATGCGAACCGATTGCCGCCAGCCCTCCATCAGGGCGTTCTCATCAATTCCGTATGTTACATAAAACGGGAAGTCGAGAATTTTTCGGTAAGCGACGATGCGGTCGATGCCTTCCGACGACGTAACATGATGAACTTCGCCCGACTCCGGGTTCCCCGCAATTGCCGCCGCAAACCATGCCGGCGCGGCCGCACTCCCCTCCCAGAACGGAACATTCACCACGACGTCGCCGTTCACACGCAGCAATTGGGTGGCATCCGTTTGGGAGGCAGCGCCATTGAACAATCTTGAGAAATAATCGATGGGCATTGTGATCAATATCAAGCCATCGAACGTGCCGTCGGGACGGCGCACCGCTTTGCTCATGGTCAAAGACGGCTTTCCATACACGCGGCCAATCAACGGTTCGCCCATGAACGTAACGTCGGATGTATCATCCCGATGGAAACGGAAGTAATCCCTGTCGGATACATTCAGGGACTTTGCCGGAAAGCCTTCGCTGTAGGATACAAGCATACCCTCAGCGTTAACCAGCGCAATAACGCCGGAGTGTTTCAAATACTGTTTTTGCGTTGCCAAATGTTGTGAAACCCGCGCTGAACCGGCAATTTCAGCCCAGGGGATCGCACCGACTTCAGTCGTAATGTCGTTCAGCACCATGTCGTTGGCTTCCAGAATCTTGCTGACATAGGCTTCAAGCAAAGCTGTTTTCTGGCGCAACTCGATTTCCGCCTGGGAGATTATCCTTCCCCGGCTTTCAATAGCGCCGACGACGAAAACCATGACGATAACAAAAACGCTTAACAGCATAAAAAAGCCGTAAGACGACAGCGGCAATGCCGACGTATCGGCGTGAGTGCCGTTCGAGAGCGCGTTTCCGCGTGGAGCTATCAAGCCGCAACGTCGAAGCAGATCGGGTATCAGTTTAACGCTCCAGCGGTCGCCATGTCTGCGCAATATCCTCAATTGTCATATCCGAACAAAATCATGGGAGCTTTCGTGATTCGATGTCCCTTGCTGGCTCTATAAAGTAGATCTATCCGTATATGAAAATATTACATTATAAAGCGGCGGCGTTAATCAGCACAAAATTTATTATGAAGTCTATACATAATTAAGCTGATAGCCCTTACTGGTGAAAAAGCCACATATTCCAGTAAATACAAAACAGTACCAACCGAAATTTACTGCCACAAAAGCAATATCCCTAATTGTGGGTTGGCAGGAATCCGTACTGTCTTCCCATCTCCGGAGCGAGATGGATTACCTTCGCGCTTCAACCGGTTCCCAGCTCTTGTCGGGAACGAGGGTCGTGTCGCCGGCCATTTGCCGGACGCGCTGCGAATGGTCGCACTCACCCGCAGCGCGCATCTTCTATTTCTTCACCGCGGTAAAAGTCCCGAGGTTGAAGAGCTGGACCCGGCGGTTGTCTGCCGCTGTCGGATTGGACCCTTCAATCGGATATTCCTGTCCGACACCGACCGCAAACAGCCGTTCAGGCTCGATTGCAAACGTCGTTGCAAGGGCGTCTTTGATGGCGTCCGCTCGTTCCTGGCTGAGCTGAAGATTATGCTTGGCGTCACCGGTCGAACTCGTGTGTCCGACTATGAGGAACTTGTACTTCAACAGGTTGGGATGGTGGAGTGCATCGGCGAGCAGTCCGATTGTCCGGTAGGAGCGCGGCTCGATCGCAACGGAGTTGTTGTCAAAATTGAGCTCGACGAGCATCTGCGGAAGTTTGCTGACCTTCTTCCAGTTCGGCAGCGTTTGCAGGTTCTGTCCGGGGTTGCCCAGCGCCTCCTGCCGAAGCAGTTCGACATCGATGATTGGAGCGGCTTTCGTGACCTTGCCAAGGCTGGCGGTGATCCGCTGCTGGGTCACTTCCTGCGCAAAGGCGCCGATGGGCTGGAACATGATACCGGCTGCGATGATGATGCCAAGTCGACGAGCGGACATTGTCTTTTCTCCTGTGGGGCGCATGGTTCACCGCCATCCGGCGTTGGTGATTGCCTGATTGCATTCGCCGCTGACGATCTTCTGTGTCTTGATCAGGCAGGACAGCTGGTAGCCGTCGCCCTTGATACCGCGGCAGTGCCGGGCGATGTCGCCCTTGCAGACATTGAAGTAAGCGGTCTGGGCCTCCCGGCGCTGCCCGATGGAACCGGCCACCGCGTTGAACGATGACGTACATTTCGGCGAAATCTTCGCAGCGTTCTTTGCAAGACAGTTTGCAATGACCCCGTTGCCAAGGTTCAGGCCGGCACAGAACTTTTTGATATCCGGACCGCAGTCATTGGCAAGCGTCGTTACGGCATCGCCATAGCTGATAGTCTCGGCACGCCCGGCGGCGCTCAGTGCAAGAAAGGCGATGACGGCCGCCCCACCCAAAACGATAAATCTGTTTGACATGTCTCGATCCTATCCACTCAGTTTCGCGTGCAGTCCATAGGTTGATCCGGTGCTCCGGTTCATCGGCTGGCCGTAGCGATGATGGCGTGCGACATGGCTTCCAACGATCACCAGCAGCTTCAGATATTCCAAGCTGAACGAAGCAAAATCGCGCGATGTGCGAAAGTACGTAACCGTAACAGCAAGCGTAGGTGAGAGATTGCATCGGGTGCGAAGCGATCCCGCAACACGGGCGGATCTTTGCGCTATGGCTTCGGCCGGCCGCTGGGGAACAGGAAGGTAATTCCCGATTTTATGCCCCACTCCGGCGACTGATCCGGTCCTTCAATCCAATATTTTCCGCCGATCGAAAGGCTCACCGTCTGCTCGCCGATCTTGACAATCTTGGAAAAGGATAAGGAGGCCGGGAGGCTCCAGTTGTCACCGGTCCAGTCATAGGACGCGTCCAGGCTGGCGGATATCGTCCGGCCCTTGCCGATATGCCACGCGATGAAAGGCTGGACCTCCGACTGGTTGACATCGGGCCTTCCGGATGACCCAAAGAGCGACCACATGTGATCGAAGGACGCTCCGGTCGTCACATTCTCGGTTTGAAGCAGCAGCAGTCCGGATGGCCCCGCCGAAAACTTGCCGGAGCCGAACATGGCATTGGTCGCGGTGGGGAACGACAGCTGTGGTCCGAATGCCCAGATAAACGCCCCGTGCGACGAGGGGGTGAACGACAGGTTCTGGCTTATATCCCCCAACCCAAAACGGCTGGCGTCAGGTCCTGCCGGGTCGGAATAGGCAAATGGTATGTCCGTGTGCGAGATGAGATTCCAGTCCGCATTGAGCGAGAACGGGATCACGGGCTCGATGTCCAAGGTCTGATAGAAGCCGTGACCGGCACTACTGTTCGCAAAATCACTGTCACCGTGAACCGGAACACTGATCATAAACGAAGCAGGATTTGACACCTTTTTCGCCAGTTCGTCAGCGTCATCGGCATGGGCACTGATCTGGGCCGTGACAAATCCGGACACCAGCAGAACCGTTGCTGACAAAGAGTGTCGAATACGCATCATTATCAGCCCTGCACCTGAATCCTGGGATAGTCCCCGTTTCACGGTTCAGGTTGCCATCCGTCCGCCCTCGGTGAAAAGTACGTTACGGTTACGCTCAAATCCCGAGCGCGACGGTTCGGTTGAATGTGTAATCGTAACGTACTTCGGAGGCTCATGCCTGCTGCACGATAATCCCAACCTTTTCCGGTTCTCGAGCGGAAGGGCTGGGCGTTCGGTGTCGGTCCCCTGTTCAGTTTTCCCACCACAAGCGAGGATCGCTTCGGCAGCGGCAAATGGCAGACAGGTGCGGCGGGCGCGTTTGTCGTACTGCGCGACTGGAAGGTCTTCTTCGGGCTGACGTTCTCCTATTCACCGGATAAGTTCATCAAGAAGCAATAGCGGCTGCCATACGGCGCAAGCCGGCTTGGAAAAACCCGCCAGCCGGGAGCTGGCGCCCCCCCCTTGCCCGATCCACAAAGCGGTGGCGTAAACGTCCGCCTCCCTGACAAGCGTACTTTCCGCTAAATGGACCGGCTTTTCAGATTTATGCATAAATCAATGACTTCGCTCTCGATTTCAGAGCAGATGGTTTCATACTCCTTGATCAGGTCTGCATTTGACCTTGGATCACGGTTCAGTTCGTCAAGGGCAGTCGTCGCATCATCAAACGCGTCGCATAGTCCCACAAGTGCCTTATTTTTCGCGCTCTCCATTTGCAGCTGCCCCCGCATCGCGGGCAGCTTCAGCATCAATTTCCAAAGTCCTCGCTGTGCCGACGCCATCTGAATCACTTTCGTCTGACCCGCCCCTATCAGTCAGGCATGCTCCAGCGAGCAGCCAGGCTGATACATGATGTATCGGCAAAAATAATATGGCAGTACGTTACGGTTACTTATCCGGACGATACACATCGATTGAATGTAACAGTTACGTACTCACATCCGGACAACGCCATGAATATCCTTCCGCAATCAAACGCGGGGAGCCATTCATGAAATTTATCGCCCTTATGACAGCCGTTGCGGCCAGTATTCTCTCCGCTACCTGTTCTTTTGCTCAACAACATGAGGATGTGAATGCTGCCAACAACCCGCTCACGCCCAAAATAACGATCAATTTGCATGATTACTATGTTCCCGAGCTTTCCGGGTTGCCGGGCAACCGGTATGCCAATCAGTTCCTGCTGCGCGGCCTGATACCATCAGACATGTTCGGCGCTCCGCAGTTGCTCCGGTTCACGCTGCCTGTGGCGACAGCGCCTGAATTTCCGGCGGGATACAGCACGGGGCTCGGCGATCTCACGCTGATGGACCTTTTTCTGGTCCCCGGAAAAAAAGTGTCGTTCGGCTTAGGCCCTCTCGTCGTGCTGCCGACCGCCACGGATGACGTGCTTGGATCGGGCAAATGGCAGGTCGGTGCTGCAGGTGTTGTTGTCGCTCCGCAGACCTGGGGGTTGATCGCCGGACTGGCCACCTATCAAACCTCGTTTGCCGGCCCGGATAGCCGTGAGGATGTTTCCCTTGCGACATTCCAGCCGATCGTCAATTTCAATCTGAAAGATGGCTTCTATCTCCGCTCCACGGCCACCTGGAACTTTGATCTGGAAAGCGGAAACTACTCGATCCCTGTCGGGCTCGGCGTCGGCAAGGTGTTCCAGGTCAACGACAAGGTCACGATGAATGCGTTCGTCGAGCCTCAGTATACGGTGTTCGACCATGGCGCCGGCAATCCCGAGTGGCAGGTATTCGCCGGGGTCAATTTTCAGTTTGCGCTCGGGAAATAAAATCCAATCGTTACTTCATGCGTGTCAGCCGCTTTGCCGCGGCAAACCACGGTTGGCCGCGCTCTGAGCCTCATTCGTAACAGTAACGTACTTCCGGCAACTTCAAGGGTACGAAACGGTGCTTCCACCCGCGCTTTGCGGCCGGTTCACCAACCTTACCGGGAGACCACGACGTGAGCCACACCACAATCTGCAACAGGAGGTTGAATCATCATGACAGCTGACCCCGAGCACAAGCGCGCGTCCCTGTGGAGCGCCTGCATGCCGCGAGGAATCAGAGCCAAAACAGTGCTTTTGGCAACCGCAGCGGCCTTTACCGCCATCTCGTTCTCGCAATGGCAGGGCACGCAGCCTGCATATGCGCAAGAGGCGGCCAAACCCAACATTCTTGTCATATTCGGTGACGACATCGGCCAGTCCAATATCAGTGCTTACACGCGTGGGCTGATGGGCTATCAGACCCCGAACATCGACCGCATCGCCAAGGAAGGCATGATGTTCACGGACTATTATGCCGAGAACAGCTGCACTGCAGGCCGCTCGTCGTTCATCACCGGCCAATCACCCTTGCGCACGGGCCTCTCCAAAGTTGGCGCGCCCGGCGCTCCTGTTGGCCTGCAGGATCGGGACATCACTATTGCCCAAGCCCTCAAGCCGCTCGGCTACAACACGGCCCAGTTCGGCAAGAACCATCTTGGTGACAAGGACGAATACCTCCCGACGAACCACGGCTTCGACGAATTCTTCGGCAATCTCTATCACCTGAATGCTGAAGAGGAGCCGGAACGCCCGTACTGGCCCAAGGACCCGAACGATCCGTTCGTGAAAAACTTCTCGCCGCGCGGCGTGCTGAAGGCGACCGCCGACGGCAAAATCGAAGACTCCGGCGCGCTCACCACCAAACGTATGGAGACGATTGACGACGAAACGACGGGCGCTGCCATCGACTACATCAAGAAGCACGGCAAGGAAGATAAGCCGTTCTTTGTGTGGATGAATACCACCCGCATGCATGTCTTTACCCACGTTCGCGAAGAATACCGCGGCAAAAGCGGTATGCCCGGCAACGAATATGCCGACGGCATGTGGGAGCATGACCAGGATGTTGGCAAGCTCCTGAAGACGCTTGATGACGAAGGCCTCACCAAGAATACGATCGTCGTCTATGCCACCGACAACGGCCCCAACATGTTCTCGTGGCCAGATGCCGCAATGAGCCCGTTCCGAAGCGAAAAGGATTCCAACTGGGAAGGCGCGTTCCGTGTGCCGGCGATGATCCGCTGGCCCGGTAAAATCAAGCCCGACAGTGTGAGTAACGAGATATTCTCGGGATTGGACTGGTTTCCCACACTTCTCGCAGCGGCTGGCGATAAAGACATCAAGGATCGCCTGTTGAAAGGCACAGACATCGGCGGAAAAACATTCAAAGTGCATCTCGATGGGTACAATCAATTGCCGTACCTGGAAGGGCAACAACCCAAGGGTGCGCGCAACGAATTTTTCTATTTCGACGATGATGGGCAACTCGTCGCTATTCGTTGGGATAACTGGAAAGCCGTCTTCTGCGAGCAACGTGCACCGGGTAATCTCAACATCTGGCAGGATCCACTGATTTGCTTGCGGGTGCCAAAGCTCTTCAATCTGCGCATGGATCCGTATGAACGGGCCGATATCACCTCCGACCAGTACAATGATTGGCTGACTAAGAATGTCTATCTGACCGCCATCGCCACGATGAAAGCGTCAGAATTCCTGCAGACGTTCATCCAGTATCCACCAAGCCAGAAGCCTGCGAGCTTCAGCGTCGATCAGGTCGAAAAGGCTGTCCATAAACAGATCGATTCGATGTTCGAGAAAGCTGCGGAACAAAAGAAAGCCAAATGATCCTGGAGAGGCCGCCCCTGGCGGCCTCTTCCTCTCACTATGCAAGGAGGCTTCCTGATGACCGCCAATGCGGACCTGCAGCCGAACAGGCACTTTCGCGACAACGCAAGCGACATGGCTGAAAGCCACGCTGCCGTCGGCGCATCGCTCTATATTGCCATGTTGCTGCTGTTTCTCTCCGGTTTCTCGTCTCTGGTATTCCAGGTCGTATGGATCAGGCAGTTGTCGCTTGTCGTCGGCGTGGATGTCTATGCCGTGACGGCGGGGGTTGCGGCCTTCATGGGAGGGCTGGCGCTTGGCGGCATTGTATTCGGCAGACAGTCCGACAGGCACGCGAGGCCGCTTGCTCTCTATGCCGGGCTCGAAGCGGCAGTGGCGTTCTGCGGCATTGGTTTAACAATATTACTTTCACATTATGCGCTGCCATTCGTGAAGCTCGAGACGTTCTCGCCGGTTATCGCCTGGTCGACCGTCTTCATTCTTATCGGAATTCCGGCCGTCCTCATGGGCGGCACGCTACCGGCTCTGATGCGATCGGTGACATCGATCAGCAACAATATCGGTTCGGCTGGCGGTCGCCTCTACGCCGCCAACACCGCCGGTGCGATTGCGGGCACGCTCGCTGCCGCGTTCATATTGATCCCTTCATTGGGTATTTCGGGTGCAGCCTATGTCGCCGCCGGCTGCAGCATTGCCGCTGCCGCGGGATCGTGGGCCATTCCCCGACGCGCGCCTCCCGCGGTGCAGGCCGTGCGGAATTCCCAGCCCCACACCGGCGACGTGCGTCTCGCACTCGCGCTTTATACTGTCGCAGGCGCGGTAGCCCTCGGCTATGAGGTTGTCTGGACCCAGTCCATCGTTCAATTCATGAGCACCCGAAGCTTTGCCTTCGCCATTGTATTGGCAACTTACCTGTTCGGGCTTTCCATCGGTTCTGCTGTGATGGCAGGCAAAATCGATCGTTTGAAAAACCTTTGGAGCACGCTGGGTCTTCTCCTCTCCGGAGCCGGGCTTGCCGCCCTGATCTCGACAGCACTGTTGGGAAACTGGATCGTTACGGCACAATCGCTGGCGGAATACTGGGTTCTGAACCTCACCGGTAATCAACTCGCCGGAATGTCCGCCAGGTTCACCATAGCTGCATTCACGACCGTGCTGCCCGCCACCGTCCTCCTGGGTGCGGCATTTCCGGTGGTGTTGAAAATTGTGGCACAGGATGGCCGCACGGGCCGCAGCGTCGGACTTGTCAGTGCCTGGAACACCCTGGGAAGCATAGTCGGAACGGCACTGACAGGATTTTTTCTGATCCCAAGCTTTGGCTTTATCGGTTCGCTCGGGCTTCTCGCTGTCATTGCGACAGCAATTGGTATCATCGCCGTCTACCGGAATATCGCTGCCGTTGCCTGGCATCGCGCTGCAGCATTGGCGTTTTGCGCCACCGCCGTGGCCCTCACCTTTCTGCTGCCCTCGACACGCTTTGCGGATCTCCTGGCCCAATCGCGTGGCGGCAAGCTGGTGTTTTACGAAGAGGGCCTCGGTGCGGCGGTGGCTGTCCTCGAGCAGGGAGGCGACAAGAAGTTCAGGAGACTTTACATTCAGGGCGTTTCCAACACCGGGGATTCATTGCCGTCACTGCGCTATATGCGGCTTCAGGCGCTGATACCTTTGATCAGCATGCAGCAGCAGCCGCAATCGGCGCTTGTCATCGGGTTGGGCACCGGAATCACGGCGGGTGCCGTGCTCACCTATCACGGCCTCGAACGGAGGGTCGCAGCCGAACTTCTGCCGGCCGTCACGCGGGCGACAAACCTGTTCGCCGGAAACAATCACGTCGCATCCGATCCACGACTGGATATCCGTCTGCGCGACGGAAGGCGTGAACTGCTTGCAAGCGCCGACAGGTACGATCTGATCACGCTCGAACCCCCGCCCCCGTCAGCAGCGGGCGTGGCAAATCTCTACTCGACAGACTTTTATCGCCTCGCATCTTCCAGGCTGCGAAGCGGCGGGCTGGTGGCGCAATGGCTGCCCCTTCCCACCCAGAATGACGAGGACACCCGGTCCCTGGTGCGCAGTTTCCTCGATGTGTTTCCGCATGTCGGGCTGTGGACCACCGAACTTCATGAAATGATGCTGGTCGGTTCGCAGGAACCGCTGCGTTTCGACCTCCCGCGCATGCAGGCCCGGTTCGACCAGCCCGATGTCAAACAGGCCCTTGCGGAAGTGGGCGTGAATTCCCTTGCCGGACTGATGGCGACGTGGGTAACCGACCGGGCCGCACTTGAGACTTACGTCGGCGATGCCGTAGCGGTTACCGACGACTACCCGCGCATCGAGTATGGCTCCTGGGTGCGCCCCGACTCGTTCGCGATCACGCTTCCCAAACTCATGGACCTCGCAAAGGAGCCTGTCATCGATGGCGCAAGCGCCGCGTTCACCACGGCGATGCAGGAGGAGCGCGGCAAACTCCACACGTTCTACAGAACGGGCCTGAGCGCCTATAACGGCGACCGTGCGGGGTGGCAGCGCAATGCCGCGCAGTTGCGCGGAGGCGTCGCCGGGAATGCGTACTACTCATGGTTTTTCGGCGGAGCGACGGAATGACCGCACGTGACGACATTACACTCCTTGGCAAACACATCGGCGAGTCCATCATTGGCCAGCAGGCGATGGTTGAACGCCTGTTGCTTGGCCTCCTGGCCAACGGCCATCTTCTCGTCGAAGGCCTGCCGGGGCTGGCAAAGACAAGAGCAATCAAAAGCCTGGCGAAGAATCTTGATGCTTCACTGTCGCGCGTGCAGTTCACGCCCGATCTGCTGCCGGCCGACATAACCGGATCGGAAATCTATTTCAGCGAAGGCGGCAAGGGCGAGTTCAAATTTCAACAGGGCCCCATCTTTGCCAACCTTATACTCGCCGATGAAATCAACCGCGCACCGGCCAAGGTCCAGTCGGCCCTGCTCGAGGGGATGGAAGAGCGGCAGGTAACGGTGGGAGGCAAGAGCTATCCCCTTCCCGATCTTTTCATGGTGATGGCGACGCAAAATCCGATCGAACAGGAAGGCACCTATCCTCTTCCCGAAGCCCAGCTTGACCGCTTTCTCATGCATATCGAAGTCGGATATCCGGATGAGACGTCCGAAGCAGCGATCATGCGACTGGTGAGAAGCGAGGAGAACGCACAGGCGAAAACCGCCAAATCCGCCCGGAAAATCAGTGCCTCCGCGGTATTCGATGCCCGCAAGGCGATTGGCAATGTTTTCCTGACCAAGGCTGTTGAGGATTATATGGTGGCCCTTGTATTTGCCACGCGCTATCCGCTGAAGCTGGACAAGGATCTGGCCAAGTGGCTGCAGGTGGGCGTGAGCCCGCGCGGGGTGATCGGACTGGACAAGGTTTCGCGCTCATACGCCTGGCTCAAGGGGCGCGACTATGTCACGCCCGACGATGTCAAAGCCATCGTTCACGATGTATTCCGGCATCGGCTCATCCTTTCCTACGACGCGCACGCCGCACGTATATCACCTGATGCCGTGATCGACCGGATCGTCGAACTCGTGGCTGTGGCTTGAATGCCATGGTCACGCGTCCCGCTCACGTGCAGAAAACCACAAGCGGCGTTTATGTCACCGTCGACGATCTGGCCAAGCTGGAGATGGTGGCCCGCAACCTGACATTTCTGCAGAAGACCACCGTGCAGCAGTCTTTGGTCGGACGGCACAACTCAAAAATGCGCGGCCGCGGGCTGACCTTTGAAGAATTGCGTGAATATCACGCGGGCGACGATATCCGCACCATCGACTGGCGGGTTACGGCCCGGACGGGAAGGCCATTCGTGCGGATTTACGGCGAGGAAAAGGAGCGCCCGGCGCTTATTGTCGTCGATCAGAGAACAAACATGTTCTTCGGCAGCCGCCGCTCGATGAAATCCGTGACTGCGGCGGAAGCCGCGGCGCTTTGCGCATGGCGCATATTCGGTTCCGGAGACCGTGTCGGCGGCTTTGTCTTCAACGACGAGAGAATTGATGAACTGCGGCCTCACCGCAGCCGCGAAGCAATTTTCGCCCTGTCGACCAGAATATCCGCGATGAATCAGGAATTGACGGCGGATATGCCGGCAAGACGGTCCAGTGGACAGCTCAATGCCGCTCTCCAGGCGGTCGCCAGCGTGGCGGATCACGATCATCTGATTGTCATCGTCAGTGATTTCGACGGCCATACCGACGCGACCAAGGACATGCTGCTGCGGCTCGCGACGCACAACGATGTGCTGGCAATCCTGGTCTACGATCCTTTTCTGCTTCAACTCCCAACCAGCGGCGGGATCGTTGTCAGCGGGGGCTCCACGCAAGCCGAACTGGCGTTCCAGCGGCCCCAGATGCGAAGCGCGATCGGCGAATTCGCACGTCAACGCGGACGCAACCTTCTCGCCTGGCAAGTCGAACTCGGACTGCCGATGCTGCCGGTTTCATCCGCCCAGGAAACCGCGCCGCAATTGCGCAGTCTGCTCGCGCAGACGGCATGGCGACAGCGGAGACGGTGAGATGGCCGAACTCGCGCCAATGCCCGATGACCTCACGAACACTGCGCTGAAAACGCTCGCAGACATTGCGCTCCCCCCTGACGTGTCGTGGATGCCGCAAACCTGGGGCTGGGCCGTGCTTGCCGGTGCCATCTGCCTTGCGCTTGGATGGAGCATTTGGCGATGGGCAAGGCGGTGGCGGAGGAACCGTTACCGCAGGGAAGCGATCAACTGCTTACGACAGATGAGCATGGCCGACCTTCCCGGACATGTGCCGGTCATCTTGAAAAGGACCGCGCTTGCCGCGTGGCCGCGCCAACAGGTGGCCTCACTGACGGGAAAGGAGTGGGTGACCTTCCTGGAGCGCGCGGCACCCAACCACAGCCTGGACCCCGAGCTTGCCCGTTTCATTGCGGAACTGGAATATGTGTCCGCGCATGCGGCATCGGGCCCGGATGCTTCGCAGTTGAGGCAAGCAGCCATCCGCTGGATCGGAAAGCATCATGTATCAACTTGATTATCCCTGGCTGCTTGTCCTGCTTCCCTTACCGCTGCTGATCTGGTGGATTGTGCCGCCTTACAAGGAACAGACCACTGCGGTCCGCATTCCCTTCTTCGAAGAAGTCGCCCGCGCGGCTGGCGTTGTTCCGACCACGGGATCGCTGGTTTCGCAACGGTCAGTCCTGCAGACGCTATCCGCAAGCCTCGCCTGGATACTGATAGTCCTTGCGCTTGCCCGTCCGCAGTTTATCGAGCCGCCGCTGCAGAAGACGCAACCGCAGCGGGATCTCATGCTTGCTATCGATTTATCCCAGTCCATGGACACGAAGGATTTCCGCGAACCAAACGGCACCCTCGTGCCTCGCGTCGAGGCAGTACGCAAAGTTGTTGCTGATTTCGTGTCGAAACGGCAGGGCGACCGGATCGGTTTGATAGCTTTCGGTGACGCGCCCTACCCGCTTGCCCCGTTCACGATGGCCCATGCCACGGTTCAGACGATGATATCGGATTCGCTTCCCGGGATGGCTGGACCGAGAACAGCTCTCGGCGATGCGATAGGGCTCGCCATCAAAATGTTCAATGATCCGAACATTCCGGAAAAGGTGCTTGTGCTTTTGACCGACGGGAATGACACCGCGAGCAAAATGCCTCCCGCAAAAGCCGCCGATATCGCCAAAACAGCCAAGATTACCGTCCATACAATCGGAATTGGTGATATGAATGCGGTTGGCGAGGACAAGCTGGACGTGGCCATGCTGCAGAAGATCGCTGACGCCACCGGCGGCCGCTATTTCTTCGGGCAGGATTTGAAAAGCCTGGAAAACGTCTATGCGACCTTGGACCGGATAACGCCTGCCACGCAGAAAATTCTGTCCTGGCAGCCGCGGACCGAGCTTTTTGTCTATCCGCTCGGCGCTGCTCTGGTTCTCCTGGTGCTATTTCATGCGCTCGCATGGTTGGGAACGGAATTCAGGAGGCGCCGGGAATTACCCGGTGG
>JANVCC010003204.1:0-14110 GCA_025345505.1 Todiramphus chloris collaris | reverse complement strand
ATTATTATAATCAGGTCCAGGAACTCATTATCATAGGTCTCCTCCCTTTGGCACTTGCGCACTGGTGTCTGGTGGTCGTGGGCCGGGGTCTTCAGGAGGAAGGCCCCCAGTCTTCCTCGCAGTGTGCTTTTCACCTTTTGTCTCAAAATGATGAGTCAGGAACCAGAGGGTTGGTGTGATCTGGCTTATCTGCAGGTAGGCTCTCCTATCTCCTCTCTGGGAGTTAGTTCCCTTATCTACAAAGACCACAACTACACAAGACAGGCTACAGGATTTAGGAGAACCTTGATAACTTTCAAGGCTATGGGAGACAAAGCACAACTTACAACTATGTAAAACAAGCTACAGTTTACAAGGCTACTAGGCTAGGATTTATGATGACATTTACAACTCAGGCCTCGGCCAGGCCTGTATCCGGTGGGAGCAGGGATGATGTCCTGGAGGGCCGAGTCCCCAGTATAGCAGAATACATTTGTTTCCTTTCCATACCTGACTTGGTGCTTTTATTAGAGCAAACCAGCTTAAGCAATTGGCACAAAGTTTGATGAACAAACAATTCACAGTTTATCACACAACTTATCTTGGTCAAGGTTAATGTATGCATTTGGGGGCACAGCTTTTAGGATTGCTTTGAATCCTGTTCTGAAAGTTTCATCTATGGAGTACTTCCTCATATACCGTACAGGGAATTTAGGCCTTGAGCAAGGTATTCCAGAAGATAAAACCAATGAGTAGCACTTGATAATGCTAAGCCTTAGTTATCAAAATCCGTTCTTTTATTTCCCTGTTAACAACAGTAATGGCCCGAAGAATACTTTTTTTGAGAGGCTGCAGTATTAATTAATTGGGAAAAAAAAAAAAATCCAAAACTTAGGAAAGGAATAATATGTTACGAAAATTAATAAGTGAAACACCAATACTTTCTTAATCATACTCATTCACATATCCAGACTTCAAATAACAAAATCCCACATCAAGTTACAATAATACATGCTCAGATATCTATGAGCAACAAACTCTTTGGGACAAGTAATGTCAAAAATATTGGGTATCATGAGTTATCCCTAAATATAATTTCCATGGTAAATTTTGTGTTTTGCATATTATTAACTTTTTACTGGTCCAAAGAATAGAGAAGGCATATAGACCTTAAGATAAGAAAAGTATTAAAAAATATACGCTGTAATTGAAAAGTACAAGCCAGACAGCATCAAAAATGTTCTAGGCTGTATAATGGTTTTCTGTTCCTGAAAATAAGTCATATTTCAGTAAATGCATGGTCACCAATCTTAGTATGCATAAAAATCTGTTATGGTCTCTATAATTGTATGTGACTCAGTAGTAGATCCAATAAAAAAATACAGAATTGTTTCATATTATGAATCACATTTCTTTGGAAATAAAAGAACACTGCTTCTTCCAACATTTTCTGGAGAAGGGGGAGGAGGAGGAGGAGGAGGAGGAGGAGGAGGAGGAGGAGAGAGAGGGAAGTTAAGGAGTTGACAACACTGAAATATCCTGTCTCCCAATTAAAACTAAAATTGTAACAACTTTATATATAAAACTGAAAATAAAAAGTAAAGGTGAAATGAAAATGTTTTGATTTTATCAAAATAAAATATTCTAGCTTAATTAAATAATATTCTTCTTGATTCTTCCTGTTGGTAAATTTGACATTGCCATATTTTGTTCTTTACTGAAGCGAAGAAAAATGTCAAAATCATAAAATCCTTCACAGAACAGAATTTCTGAACAAGAGATTGTCGTGCAACTGTATGTGCTGTCCCTTCAATTCATATCCTGAACATGTAAAATTGAGGTTATAAATTCATTTAGGTTTCTTTGCCATCCTCATCTACATACAAAAGCCAATGGCTTTGAGAAATGAAAGTGAGTAGCTTCATTCAGAGTGTACTGAACTAATATATAATTGCAAATCTGCATTGGGTAATTGATCAATATCAAAGAGTCATAAATAAACTGTTCCTATATTGTCTTTCCTCATGGTTAGATTGCAACTCCAGACCTACACAATCATACACACACACCATATGTATGTATCTCTTAACTGTAGATGAAGAGAAATTCCAGTAAGTTATTTTTCCAAGCTAACAAAATGACATTTGAGATCAAAAATGACAAAATGAGCTTTGAGCTAACAAATAACATTGACTCCTATCCAGGGGGGGGAAAAAAAAAGGGGAGAGGAGAGAGAAAATAAGGCAATAACTGGAAAGGTGGTGGGGAGGGAGGAGAAAAAGGAAAACAGAACAGTCAAAGCTGCTGTAAGGATTGTGGTTCTGTGTACTGTTATTTTTATGACAAATAACATATTACCCAATAATAGTGGTTGAAGCAAGTCTCCTGATTATTTTTTCTAGCTATAAGCAGCAGATGGACTCTTTTCTGACTTTTCAAAGTTACATACATATTTATACTCTCTATCTCTTTTGTACCAGAAATCAAATAATATCAACCTCGATGGAACTGAAAACACTTCTGAAAATATGATGATAAATTTATCTGGATATAATTTTGCTTAGATATGAGGAGCTGTTAGTAAGCATTGTAATACCATGACAACATACATCAAAAAACCTGTTCACTTTACAGAGTTCACTAATAATAGAGAGAAAAAGAATTATTACAGTGCATTGGCATTGACCATTTTCTCAGCAATGAGCAGCTGTTTTGTAGTACTGTTAATATTACCTTTTCATGAGCTACCAGCACTGACACTTTAAAAGCAAATGCTTCCACCTCTTCTGTCACTGTTGTTTATAACCAGTAACAGGTTATAACTATAACAGGTCCAAGACATTTTTGCAATACAATGAAAAACAAGTAGTGAGGCATTTCTCACTGAGATAAAGAATAGATTAATTAATCCCTAAATAGTTGCCTAGTGAACAAAATGGAACTGCTTCAACAGATCAAAAAGGGAGCAGATAGTAATCTGATAATTTGAACCACTCCCTAGGGAGTATAGGAGCACAGCCAGGCAGAAAATTTATATGGTTCTCCTATGCTCTAGATAACTTCTCTCATTTGCTGAACACTATTCTTTTTGGCATCTCTCTCTCCTCTCTGCTTTGATGAAAAATATTTGGATCGGAGAAGGTTTTCCCTCACTAAAGAGCTGTCATGGGTACCATCATACTTTAAAAAAAAAAAAATTATTTTTGGCAACCATGAATTGGCATCCTCTGTTGAAAGCTCATATATGCAGAAAATGCCAGCTCTAATTATCCTAGAGCCTTAACTTACCACTGCCAAAATTGTGGTATTTATATATGATTGATATATATGATCGGCATGCCACTTGGATGTGTTACAAAGCAATGTCAGACATTGCTACTGCTGTTACTAGAATTGTCTGTGGTATATAAAAATAGCGGAATAAGAAAAGAAAATCCTTACTAATGGGTAAGGAATATTTAATAGTTTAACAGTGGAATTT
The DNA here is from genome assembly GCA_025345505.1 of Todiramphus chloris collaris. Taxonomy (NCBI): domain Eukaryota; kingdom Metazoa; phylum Chordata; class Aves; order Coraciiformes; family Alcedinidae; genus Todiramphus; species Todiramphus chloris. Next base: position 10,650 of record JANVCC010003204.1, on the reverse strand, counting down.
TCCTTTCATTGGTTACAGTAACCTCCTTACTGCTTTCTCTCAAAGAAAATAAAAAGGTGGACAAAATAACATCCAGGCTTAAACAAATTATATACATGGAACATGCCATTCATAATGGACGGAAAATATTATTAAAAGGTTTAGTTTTAAATGTGTTTTAAGAATAAACTGAAGCTCACTGGCCTTATAACTACCCAGCGCAGTTGCATTTGTCAATTTTTCTATCACTCATGAAATTGAAAAGAAAAACTTGTAACATGAAGCGTTTTCAAGGAAATCCTGGAGTTCTACTCTAGTGAGAGGTGTTACAGCAGACAGACCACAGAATCCCTGGGAGTATAAATCTACTTGCCTAAAAACTGCAGCAATCTCAAATACATAGTAAATGCAGGGTATGTTTAGCACTGGGCTTGGCATGAGCACAAGAGAGCAAGACCAGCAGAGCATCAAAAAAGGGCTTATCTCTAACAGCCTAATTAAGTTCTTAAAGACCTGCTCCCTATTACAGAATCACAGAATTATTGAGGTTGTAAAAGAACTCTGAGATCAACAAGTCCAGCCTATGACCAACAACCACCACATTGGCTAGACTATAGCACTAAGTGCCACATCCAGTCTTTCCTTAAACACCTTCAGGGACGATGACTCCACCGCTTCCCCAGGAAGTCCATTCCAATGTCTGATCACCCTCTGTCAGGAAGTGCTTCCTGATATCCAACCTAAACCTCCCCTGGCGCAGCTTCAGGCCATGCCCTCTCATCCTGTCACTAGCTGCCTGGGAGAAGAGCTTGACCCCCACCTGACTACAAACTCCCTTCAGGTAGTTGTAGAGTGTGATAAGGTCTCCCCTGAATCTCCTCCAGGCTAAACAACCCCAGCTCCCTCAGCCTCTCCTCATAAGAGTTTCTTTCTAGTCCCTTCCCCAGCCTCATTGGTCTCCTCTAGACCTGCCCCAGCACCTCAATATCCTTCTTGAAGTGAGGGGCCCAGAACTATGCACAGTACTTGAGGTGAGCCCTCACCAGTGCTGAGTACAGGGGGAGAATCACATCCCTAGTCCTGCTGGCCGCACTGTTCCTGATACAAGCCAGGATGCCATTGGCCTTCTGAGCCACCTGAGCACACTGCTGGCTCATGTTCAACCAGCTGTCACCAGTATTCCCTGGTCCCTCGCTGCAGGGCTGGTCTCCATCCACTCCTCCCCCAGTCTGTAGCTCTGCATGGGGTTATTGTGGCCAAAGTGTAGGACCCTGCACTTGGTCTTGTTGAATTTCATACTGTTGGCCTTGGCCCATTGACTCATCCTGTCCAGGTCCCTCTGCAGCATCTTCCTACCCTCCAGCAGATCGACACTCCTGCCCAACTTGGTGTCATCTGCAAATTTACTAAGGGTAGACTCAATCCCCTCATCCAGGTCATCAATAAAGATGTTGAATAGGACTAGACCCACTACTGATCCCTGGGGGACACCACTGGTCAACGGATGCCAACTGGATGCAGTACCATTCACCACCACTCTCTGGGCCTGGTCATCCAGCCAATTTTTAACCCAGCGAAGGGTCCACCTGTCCAAGCCATGTGCTGCCAGCTTTTCCAGGAGGATGCTGTGGGAGACTGTGTCAAAGGCTTTGCTGAAGTTGAGGTAGACCACATCCACAGTCTTCCCCTCATCCCCTAGGTGGGTCACCCAGTCATAGAAGGATATGAGATTGGTCAGGCAAGACCTTTCTTTCCTAAACCCATGCTGACTGCGCCTGAATGCCTGATTGTCTTCTATATGTTGCTTGATGGCACTCAGGATGATCTACTCCATAACCTTGCCAGTCACTGAAGTCAGGCTGACAGGCCTATAGTTATCCGGATCCTCTTTCTGGACCTTCTTGTGGATGGGAGTCATATTGGCCAACCTCCAGTCATCTGGAACCTCCCCGGTTAGCCTGGACCAGTGATAGTGGCACAGCAGGTCACTAACTACTTCCTCCTGGATTACAGGAGGGGTATTCTGCTCCCCATCCCCACCTACCAACTCAGGAGCCCAGTCATCCTGAGGATATCCAGTCTTTTTGTTAAAGAATGAGGTAAAGAGGGTTTTAAGCACCTCAGCCTTTTCCTTATCTTCTGTTACTATGTTCCCCCCTCATCCAATAAGGACTGGAGATTTTCCCTGACCCTCCTTTTGTTATTAATGTATTTATAAAAGCACTTTTTATTGTCCTTAACAGAGATGGCTAGATTAAGTTCTAACTGAGCTTTTGTGTCTCTAATTCTCTTTCTATGTTACCTTACAATATCCTTAAACACTTCCTGATTCAGCTTCCCCTTTTTCCAAAGTTGATACAGGTTTTTTTTGTTTCTGAGTTCCTGCAAAAGCTCCCTTCTCAACCATGCCGGTCTTCTTTCCTGACGTCTCATTTTTCAGTACATGGGGACAGCCTGCTCCTGTGCCTTCATAATTTAATTCTTAAAGTAATCCCAACCTTCCTGGGTCCCTTTGTTTTTGAGGACTGCTTCCCAAGGGACTCTCCAAACCAGCATCCTGAATAGACCAAAGTCAGCCCTCCGGAAGTCCAAGGTAGAGGTTTTGCTGACGACCCTCCTAACTTCAAAACGTATTCAAAATTATATAGTATCATGGTCTCCATGCCCAAGACGACCTCTGACCACCACATCTTCCACCATCCCTTCCCTGTTCATAATTAGTAGGTCTAGCAGGGCACTACCCTGGTAGACTTACCAGCTGCAAAAGGAAGTTGTCATCCATACATTCCAGAAACCTCCTGGACTGCCCCCCTTTCTGCTGTGTTGTACTTCCAGCAGACATCTGCTAAGTTGAAGTCCCCCATGAGAACACAGGCTAGTGAGCGCGAGACATTTCTAAGTTGTTGAAAGAATGTCTCATCAATGTCTTTATCCTGGTCGGGTGGTGTGTATCAGAGTCTCACTAGGATATCTGCCTCATTAGCCTTCCCCTTTATCCTTATCCATAAACATTCCACCATGGTGTGTCTAACATTGAATTCTAGGCAGTCAAAGCACTCCTTAACATATAACACTACCCCACTACCTCTCTTTCCTTGCCTATCCCTTCTAAAGAGCCTGTAGCCATCCATTGAAACACTCCAGCTATGCAAATCATTTGACCATGTTTCCGTGATGGCAATTATATCATGGGTTCCCTGGTGCACAATAGCTTCTGATGCCTCCTGTTTATTGCCCATGCTACGGGCATTGGCATATATGCACTTGAGCCACGGTACACATATTGCCTCCGACACCAGGTACGTCTCCCCGAGTCTTAGCCCTAGCAGTCCTGGGTTCGTCCCCCTCCCCCTTCAATTCCAGTTTAAAACCATCTCAAGGAGGGCCTCTAACTCCTGTGAGAAGCTCCTTTTCCAGTGCTGAGGTAGGTGTACCCCATCTCTTGCCAGCAGGCTCAGTGACATGTACACTGATCCATGGTCAAAGAACCCAAAGTTTTGTCAGTGGCACCAGCCCTGGAGCCAGGCATTAATCTTTGAGATTCTCCAGTTTCTTCCTTCATCATTTCCTGCACCTCTCAGGATGGAAGAAAAGATTACTTGGGCTCCTGAGTCCCTGATTAGTCTCCCCAGTGCCCTAAAGTAATTCTTGATTCTCCTCAGACTTTTTGTAGTGATTTCCTCGCTACCCACCTGAAAGATTAGTAATGGGTAGTAATCAGAGGGGTATACCAGGTTAGAGACCTTCTTTGTAAAGTCTCTTACCCAGGCCCCAGGGAGGCAGCATACTTCCCTATGGGTCGGGTCTGGTCAGCAGATAGGGCCCTCCATTCCTCTGAGGAGGGAGTCACCAATGACAACTATTCTTCTCTTTTTCTTAACAGAAGAGGTTGTCATACAAGTAGGCTGAATTGCCTTGGGCCTCTCCTCCAACCCAGACGGACTATCATCTGTGTTGCCATTAGTTTGCATCTCTACCTCCAGAGCCTCATACCTGTTATGTAAATGTATCTGATGGGGGGATGTAGGAAGGGAAGGGAGATGCCTAGAAACCTGAGCAGGAACCTGCTTTCACCTTCCCCCATCTTCTTGGGTTTTTTAGCTAGTCTGGTGGCAGGAGGGCAGCAGACTCTTTTTTTCTTGTGTCTCCTGGTGTATCTGCCTCAGGGATGGTAGAGTATGCCTCCACCAATCTATCTCCTCCTCAGAGTCTCTGATACTTCTTAACCTCTCAACTTCATCTCGTAGATCAGCCACCATGCAGAGCAAGTTGTCTACGTGGTCACACTTTGCACATCTGCTGTTAATGCAATCATCTAGTACTGTAGATAGGCTGTGGCATTCCCTGTAGCCAGAGACCTGGACAGCTGGTATAGAGATTACTGCAACCTCATTGATATTAAGGAATAAACAGGATAAAAGGATACAGACATGTGAATACTGCTGGATAAAGGATCTGTGTTAGCTAATATGCACTACAAAGAAAAAGAACATTTTAGCAATCCTTTTAGGCCACCGCAGATTCTCACAAACTCTTATTGATGACATACCATAGAAAAAAGTGAATATATAACACTTTGTTGAAGAATGATGTTATAGCACCAATGAAAACACTGACAAACATAAGCATTGGTATATATCAAATATCATTCTGGATTACTGTCAACTATGTCAAGGTTATATGACAATCTTCATTGCCCTGAGAATGCCAAACCCCTAAGGGTTCCCAATTTAAAAAGTGCTGAATGTCTAGGAATTGGCTGAGACAGGGAAAAAGCAGAATGAGGTTATCACGATTAAAAAGGAGGTGGTCAGTTGTGGATGCTGAAAAGCTGCTAGCAGAGGAATTTTCCTAGGTTCTCACAATATTCTGTGAGAACCCTGCCTTTCTCACACGTGTTATGAGAAACAGTAGGACGGTTTTGTAAACTAGACTAGCACATGGTGTTTCGATAAGTTTTGTTTATGGTACATTGTAAAAATATTTTGAAATAGGTGCTGTAGGACTTTAACCAATCACCCTAGGAGATGTGTGATTGCTGACCAATCGCCCTATGGGGCTGGGGTATAAAAATGGGGTTGTAAATTAATAAAGTAGCTTCTTTTGCCTGCTCTTGCTGAACTTATATGTTGCTGCGTCTCTCCGCTCCCGGCATAAACAGCGACATTTGGTGACCCGCGACGTGTCCGACCCGCACCAGCCGAAGCCGAGCAGCTCTCGGGAGGTACGCAACCCCCCCCTCCTTATCCCCCCCAGCTCCGAGGTTCGCGGCCGGGACCAGTCCAGGCACCGGGGTATTAGAAAAGCCCTGCCGAGATGGGGACTTGTGACTTGAGAGAAAGCGTGGTGCTGTTGGCCTGGAAGAATTTCCTGGCTACCAAAAAGAGCGCTGTTCCGGAGGACGCCCTCCGCGCTCTTTTGCAATGGGCAGCTGAGCACCAGTTTCTCCTGAGCTCTGACACCGCCTTTGATTTAGAGCTGTGGCGGCAGCTGGGCACCAGGCTCGGTCGTGAGCTCCCCGACGGGGACGACACGCTGATGGACTTGTTTCGCACTTGGAGAGCTGTATTTGCTGTGCTCCGAAAGTCTGGAACTGGTGACGGGGGAGGGGTGCCGGCTTCAGAGGGGGACGCCGCTAAGGGGGACGCTGCTGAACTCAGTGTAGCAGCCGACGGCAACCGCACCGAGGAGCCGTCTCCGGCCCCACAGGACCCGGTGCCGGTCCTACAGCCCGCTCAGGGGCAAGACACCTGGCCCCGGGATTATGTTCCCCCCAAATACCCGACGCCTGCAGAGCAGCTCGCGGAAACGCTTAAGCAGAGCGACGGCTCGGAGCGCCCCTCGCTCCTTAGCCCAGTGGCTCTGGTCTCCTCCGCGCCGCTCCCTTCGGCAAATATAACAGTGCCGGTCGTTCCCACGGCCTCTACAGTTGTCCGGCCCGGTCTGACGGTGACCTGGAGCTCCACGGCGGCACCCAGGTTTTCTACGCGCGCGCCCGCTGCGTTCACGCCACCCTGGAGTTTTCCACGAGCGCCCGCGGCGCCCGGCGGCTCCGCGCATGCGCCCTTCTCTGGGGGTTTTCATGCGGAGGCGCAGCCGCACATGAAGGAGCTGTTAACGCGGCAGATGGCAATGTTGGAAGAATATCTGCCGAGGATATCTCAGCAGCTAGCGGAATTGCAGGAAGCATTCCTGCGGGCGATCGCTGAGAGAGCCGTGCCGGGCCGACCCGGGCCGGAAGTGCCGGCTCCGGGAATTCCGAACGCGGAAGTGGTGACGGCTCCCGCGGCGGAACCTGCGGCGCCGGCGGAACAAACGGCGGCCCCGGTGGAGGCGGAGACGGCAGCTCCGGCGCCGCCGGCCGAGCTGACGGCCCCGACTCCAGCGCCGGAGGCGGCTCCGTCACAAGATCCGCCTGCGCCGCCGGCAGCGCCCCAAACTGCGCCGCCCCAGCCGGCTGCCTTGCTGCCCCCTGCGCAACCGACTGCGGCCCCCACCGCCGTACCGCCCTCCAACCCGGCACCCGTGCCCTGCCCGCCTCCATTGTTCGTGCTGGGGTCCTCCGGGAAACCCCTGCCTGACGGTTCAGGCAGTGACACAGAGGGCACGCCTGCCTCAAGGTGGAAGGCTGCGGTAGCCGAACAGCGGAAGAAGCGGTTGCTGCAGGGCCATCCTTGGACACTCCCAGACTGTACTGTAACTGTCCTCCCAAGAAACAGCAGGCGTTTCTGGGAGTCGGTTAAATTGCGGGCTCTGGAGGAGCGCAACTGGGATCTCTTAGACAAACTGGGACTGCCAGAAACGTCAGGGGAATTTATGCGGGATCAGGAGACTGCTGTAACACCTCAAAAGGGTGTGCCACCAACTCAAGGTGATAGTAACCCCCCTCAAGGGGATGTCCAAGCCTATCCTGTGTTTAAGGCTGCCCCAAATTCAGGTCAACATGATAGACATGACGTTTTTGCTTGGAAGGTTGTACAAGATTTACAATCCAAAGTGGCACAGTATGGGCTTAATTCTCCTGAACTCATGCAACTTCTTAGAGTGCTGAATGCTGATCTGCTTATTCCATTTGATATTAAGCACTTAGCTCAGATTATACTTAAACCTGTACAACTTGAATTTTTTGAGACCACCTGGAGAAAGCTGTCTGAGAAGGCTGCACTACAAAATAGGCAATTGCCTTCCACTGACATTAGACATGATGTTGAAGTAGATGCCCTTATGGGACTTGACAACTACTCTAATCCTGATTTCCAGGCCACCTGGCCCACTCAAGTCATAGAGCAAGCTCAAAAGGTTGGCATGGCAGCTCTATTTAAGACCATGAACACGGCTACTCCCGACACATCGTATACAAAAATACACCAGGGGCAGACAGAGCCATTTTTAAGCTTTGTAGAAAGGGTTGCTGCCGCCCTTGAGAAGCAGGTTGCAGATGACTCATTGAGGCAGATGTTGCGCACGCAATTAGCAAGAGATAATGCCAACGATGAGTGTAGAAAAATCATCAATGCTCTACCAGGGGAGCCTACACTCACAGATATGATTGAAGCCTGTGCTAAGGTGGAGTCTGTGAGCCATAAAAGGTCTGCTTTGGCTGCGTTTCTGCCATCTGTTCACGCATCTTCTGATCGTGAACCGAAGCAGCCCAAAGCTGGGAGCAAACGGAAAAGGGCTAAATCAAGGCAAAAGGAAAACGCAGGGACCCCCCAGTGCAAGAGGTGTGGCAGGCCAGGTCATCGTGCAGAATACTGCAGATCTCTGCGCCATGCCGACGGTCGGCCTCTGTCGGGAAACTCACACCGGGGTGCAAAAAGGGGGAATTGCTCTCCGATGCAGGTGATCCCCCAGGGAATGGCACAGACACAGGCCTACCCAGCCACCTTACAGACGGCAGCCCAGGATCAGCCGGGGGCGACGTCTACACCACAACAACAGTCGTCCTAGATTCTAGTCGTATTTATAAAGTCCCTTTGAATGCATATGGACCCCTAGGCCAGGGACTCAGTGCAATGCTCGTGGGAAAACCTAATGTTACCCACCGAGGGATCTTTGTGCACCCAGAAGCTATTGATGATGACTTTACAGGTCAGATTCATGCTATGGTTTCCACACCCAATCCCCCTGTTACTATCCCTGAAAAGACTTGCATTGCTCAATTAATGCCTTTTAAGTCATGTGTCCCCAGGACAGAACAACAAGTTCGCAGCGATAGCGGCAGTGGACCTACAGGACTTCCTCAGATCTTCTGGACTGCAGACATCTCTAGCCAAAGGCCACAGATGACATGTACCCTAGTCCTGCCAAACGCTTGTCCGCCCCAGACTCAGCTTCGAGGTTTGATCGATACGGGTGCTGATGTAACGATTGTCTCCTTCTCTGCGTGGCCTCCTTCATGGCCTTTAGCCCCTGTGGGATCGGCCATTTCAGGGTTAGGAGGAACCGCACAGAGCTATTTAAGCGAACGACCTGTAATGGTAAAAGACCCAGAGGGACACACAGCTACAATTCGGCCTTATGTTACTAATGCTCCAGTCAACCTCTGGGGGCGGGACGTGCTGGCAGCTTGGGGGGTACGAATTGGGACAAATTTTTGATAGGGGTCACTGTGCGGAAGGGCGCACAGTTTCCTACGCTGCCTTTGCGGTGGCTGACTAACAGACCAATCTGGGAATCACAGTGGCCCCTACCAAATGAGAAATTAGTCGCCCTTCGTCAGCTGGTTCAGGAACAGTTACAGCAGGGACACATTGAGCCTTCCACTAGTCCCTGGAACACTCCTGTCTTTGTAATTAAGAAGAAATCAGGGAAATGGAGACTCTTGCAGGATCTCCGAAAAGTTAATGCAGTGATGGAAGGTATGGGGGCATTGCAGCCTGGTATGCCCTCACCCACCATGATTCCAACAGGGTGGGATATCCTGATCATTGATCTGAAGGATTGCTTTTTCACAATTCCTTTGCATCCTAATGACAGACCAAAATTTGCCTTTACTGTGCCTGCAGTTAACAACGCTGAACCTGCAAAGAGATATCAATGGAAGGTTCTACCTCAGGGCATGAAGAACAGCCCGACTATCTGCCAATGGTATGTCGCTCAAGCTTTGTCCGGAGTTTGTGAGCAGTTTCCCGATGCATACTGCTACCATTACATGGATGATATCCTGGTGGCAACGTCCACCCAGGATGAGCTGCTGAGGATACAGCCTCGGCTGCTCGCTGCTCTGCATTCCTACGGGTTGCAAGTGGCTCCGGAGAAAGTTCAAAAGCATCCTCCCTGGAAATATTTAGGAGTCAAAATTTTGGACCAAACTATACAACACCAAGAGGTGCAATTCTCAGATTCTATTAAAACCTTGAATGATGCTCAGAAATTGCTGGGTATCATCAATTGGGTACGTCCTTATCTAGGGCTAACCACGACGCAACTTTCCCCGCTTTTTAATATTTTAAAGGGGGACCCCGATTTGAATTCACCTCGGAAATTGACTCCGGAAGCGCGACAAGCGCTGCGGGAGGTGCAACAGGCTGTTTCTGCTCGTCAGGTTTATCGAGTGGATCCCTCCATTGATATCACTGTTTTCATTACTGCTCCAGACCTCCATCCCACAGGTATCATTGGCCAGTGGAACACACAATGGTCTGACCCTTTGCATGTCCTAGAATGGGTCTTTCTGCCTCATCAGCCGAAAAAGACGGCACCCACGTTGTTTGAATTGATCGCTTCTGTGATAATCAAATGCCGCCAACGGTGTTTGCAATTAATGGCGGCGGATCCTGCAACAATTATTCTTCCAACGCCGCAGGAACACTTTGAGTGGAGCCTTGCCAACAGTGCTCCTTTGCAAAGTGCGCTGCAAAATTTTTCAGGGCAGATTTCTTACCACCTGCCCAGCCATAAATTACTGCAGCTGGCAAAATCAACCAGCTTCACCTTGTGGCCAAAAAGCAGCCGGGTGCCGGTGAAAGGACCCACCGTTTTCACGGATGGTTCTGGAAAAACAGGGAAAGCCATTGTTACCTGGAAGGAGGGATCTGAATGGCAGGTGCTGGAAGGCCACGAGTCAGGCTCTGCACAGCTGATTGAATTGAAGGCTGTTGCCATGGCTTTTCAGCGGTTCTCTCAGGTGCCTTTGAATTTGGTTACTGATTCTGCTTACGTAGCAGATATAACCCAACGCTTGGATTGTTCACTTCTAAAGGAAGTGAATAATGCGGCTCTGTTTTCACTATTGCAAACTTTGTGGTGTGCAATTCAAGCTCGAGCGCATCCATACTACATTCTGCACATTCGAAGCCACACCAGTTTGCCAGGTTTTATAACAGAAGGCAATGCCAGGGCTGACATGCTGGCCAACCCTGCATGGGTAGCGCCTCAGCCTGACAAAATTGCACAAGCCAAGGCATCGCACGGTTTCTTCCATCAAAGTGCACATACCCTGCAGAAGCAGTTTCACCTAACGCCAACTGAGGCTCGTGACATTGTCAGTGCTTGTGCCGACTGTCACGGGCTCGCTGCACCTTTGCCACCAGGGGTAAACCCCAGAGGTCTGAAAGCCTTGCAGCTTTGGCAAACGGATGTAACGCACATCCCTGAATTTGGCCGGTTTAAATATGTGCACGTGTCCATTGATACTTTCTCCTCAGCTATGTGGGCTTCTGCTCACAC
>JANVCC010003137.1:0-10580 GCA_025345505.1 Todiramphus chloris collaris | reverse complement strand
CCTGCTAAAGGTGCTGACAGCGGCCTCAGACCAGGACCCTCAGGAACTCAGAACATGGTTCTGGACAGAAGATACTGTCCGGGACATTTAATTTAGAGCTTCAGGCGTTTGATTCCTTTCACTCTCATCTCCTATTTTCTGTCACTGTCTCCAATTACCAGCCTTGAGGGGAGACACTTGTTGGCCTCCGTCCCTCTGCAGGGCAGCCAGATGGATACGCAGCAGGAGCTCCACTGCATCTTTGTGGCTGTCCCTGGTGCTCCCTCTGAGCCACCTCCTTTTCTTCTCTAGACTCATTAAAGTTGTGCTGCATCCAAACCTGGGCCTCTGAGTCCTCCTTCCTTCTGTGGCAACTCTTCAACTCTGCTTTGGAGGAAATCTGGAGGAAGGGCAAGTTGGGAATCCCTCTTGGTGAGTTTGTTGCTGTTGTACTTTAGAGTCAGCAGTGTGGCAGCTTCACACTCCACCTCTGTAGATGCTGAAAAGCTGCTAACAGAGGGTTTTTCTCAGGTTCTCACAATATTTTGTTAGAATCCTGCCTTTCTCGTGCATGTTATGAAATACAGTAGGATGTTTTTTGTAAGCTACACTAACGTGGTGTTTTGCTAAGTTCTGTTTATGGTACACTGGAAAAATATTTTGAAATGGGTGTTGTAGGACTTTAGACAATCACCCTAGGAGATGGGTGATCACTGACCAATCGCCGCATGGGACTAGGGTATATAAAACAGGGTTATAAATTAATCAGGTTGCTTCTTTTGCCTGCTCTTGATGAATTCGTATGTTGCTGCATCTCTCTGCTCCCGCTATAAACAGCAACACACCCCCATCTTGGGAAGGAGTGAAGGTAGTAATGGTGCAAAAATCCCTCTGTTTGAGATGATGTTTTAATACAATAGCACAACAAAGTAAGTAACAAACAGAACAACAGTATGAATCAAGATCTATTAAAAATATACTCAAGAAACTAAGGCTAATTAACCAACACCTCTCTGCAATGAGAGGCCTCCAGGAGCAATAGGTTTTGCCAGGATTTTTGTGCACCCCTGTCTTTATGTACTGAGCTTGTCATCAGATGGTATCAAATATTACCTTTCCAGGTTGAGACACCTTTTTTTGACTTCTAATGATAATTAGCCCTATCCTATCCTAACCAAGGACTCTTTCTACACCTTATTCTACACCATCTGCATGATACCCATCAAAGTTATTTAATAATATACAATTTAATTCACTGGCTCTTTTCACACACAATTAAGTCCTCCTGTGGCACACATTAGTCTTCTCTGCCCTCCTGCCTCACCTATCAGGTTCACCCAGTTCCCTGAGCAAAAGCAATCCCGTGGATGGGTTTGCCTTCTCCTGAAGCAAGGCAGACCCAGGCCATCTTTCCTAAGACATTCTTCATACACACTACAGGGACTTTTCCTCCTCTGACAGCATGTGGCAATTTTGATTGAGCAGAGCTAGCTTGGTTGGTAGATCCTTTGGTGTTGACTGACCAGGTGGCTGTTGTAAATGTGTGTCCCAGTTTTTTAAGATTCCCCCTGCCATGGCTTTCAATGTGGTTTTTAACAGTTCATTGTATTGTTCAATTTTTATTGTAGGCTTATGTCTGATGGGGGATGTGACACACGCACCTGATGCCATGTTCCTCAGCCCAGGTCTCTATGAGTTTGTTTCAGAAGTGACTCCCATTGTCTGACTTGATTCTTTATGGGGTTCCATGTTGCCACAAGACTTGCTTTTCAAAGCCAATGTTGGTGTGCGAGGAGGTGGCAGGGAGCACTGGATATGTTTCTGTATATCCAGTGGTTGTTTCCACAATTGTGAGCACATGGTGCTTGCCCTGGTGGGTTTGTGGGAGTGTGACATAGTCAATCTGCCCAGCCTCTGTATTTTTATTTCAGCCATCATTTTCCACACCACTGGGGCTTTATCTGCTTGGCTTGCTTGATCATAGCACATGTTTTACATCCATGGATGGCGTCTGCAATAGTGTCATGATGAGATGCACACCTCTATCTGCAGACCATCTATACGTGTGGAATGATGACTGGGGATGATTTAAAAAAATAAAATCATATTAAAGTTGCAGCATCATTCACATATAAGGAAAGGTATAACAGCAGAGAAACTTTCAGGGCAGAGTCCAACTGGTATGCCAGGAATCCATTTCACAGCAGTTCCCTAGTCAAAACTGCTTGCAAGCAGTGCGGGGGATGAAGTGGAATGAAGATTCCATGGCCAAGCCCTGCGAAGTTGCAAGAGAAATGGGAACTTGATGTTCCTACCGAACTGATAAGCTACCAGTTTGCAACCCTGGGCCAACAGTCTGTCAGTTTTTGACAAAGTACTGTCCTTTGTGTGAACTTTGCTCATTATAATGTCATTATAATACTAAAACACACCTCCAGCCCAGAGGTTGCCTGCCTCCAAGGTGCAACCACCCCTCACTGAGTTCATGAAGTAAATTTTCTTCAGATATATCTTTAAAAGTGAAGCGAGAGAAATTTACACCAATCATAATAAAGGTATTTATGATGAGAGTCACTCAAGCTCCACCTTGAAGGTAAAAATGATTATAAAAATGGTTTAGGTAAGGGGGGATGTTGGGGAAGACACCATCGTGGAGAAGTCAGAGCAAACATCATCTCTGACTCCTGGGATCAGTCGACAGGCTGAACCTCGCTTCCCCGCTTAGGGATGCCTTTCGGTAAGATCTGGACTTTAAATTTAGAAACTTTTTAGAGCTGCTCTTCAACTTAACACAGCTGTATACTACATATATATATATATGTATACATATATATATACATATATATATATACTTTGCAGACAGTATTTATCACCGTCGATGTAAAAGAACTTGTATTCCTGTTGCTCTTAATAAATTGCACTTTTCATGCAGCCAGTCACAGAAGTTCTCTCATCGGGCACCATCCGATCTTTACTGGCTGTGTGGTACTGTGGAGCGTGACTGGGCAGGGAGTGCAGGGGGCTATTAGTGAATCCGGAGCCATGGTAGTTCAGATGCTGAATGCAACCCGACTGGGATCAGAGCTGTGGTAGTTCAGATACACTGAATGCAACTGGACTAATAGTACCAAACTAACAGTGCTGTGTTAGTGAATCCAAGCTATGATAGTTCAGCCAGACTGAACATGACTGGACTGATAGTGCCAAATTGGACAGCACTCAGAATCTAAGCCCAGCCACCCCCAGCCCTTCTGATACCTGAGGACCAGCTGGAATGCAAGGGGGTTTATTTCCTGCCAAATTACTTTGCCCTTTCACACAACAATATGTCACATTTTGTCCATGATGACCCGAGGTGTCATGGGCCCACTGAGCTATAAATAATTCACCCTTATGCTGCCAGTCCAAATTCACCTGAGACATTCTGATCTTGGCAGCCTAATCTACCCACTAGTTCTTCTTATGCTTTTCAGTGGCCTGAATCTTGGGTACATGAGTATCCACATGACATACCTTCATCAGCAGGTTTTCTGGCCAAGCAGCAATATCCTGCCATAATTCAGCAGCCTGGATGGGTTTACCTTTGCACTGCCAGTTACTCTGCTTCTACTTCTGTACCCGCCCCCATGAGGCATTTGCGACCATCCATGAGTCAGTGCAGAGATAGAACATTGGCCACTTTTCCCAGTCAGCAATATCTAAAGCCAGATGAATGGCTTTTACCTCTGCAAACTGATTCGGTTGACCTTCATAGAATCATAGAATGGTTTGGGCCAGAAGGGACCACTAAAGGTCATCTAGTCCTAACCCCCTGCAGTGAGCAGGGACATCCTCAACTAGATCAGGTTACTCAGAGCCTTGTCGAGACTCATCTTGAATGTCTCCAGGGATGGGGCCTCAATTACCTCCCTGGGCAACCTGTTCCAGTGTTCCACCACCCTCATGGTAAAGAACATCTTTCTAACATCCAATCTAAATCTACTCTTGTCTATTTTAAAACCTTTGCCTCTCATCTTGTCCTTGCAGGGTTTGTAAACAGTCCCTTTCCTGCCTTCTTGTAGGCCCCCTTCAGGTATGGAAGGTCACTATTAGGTCTCCCCAGAGCCTTTTCTTCTCCAGGCTGAACAACCCAGAGGTGCTCCAGCCCTCTGATCATCTTCATGGCCCTCTGCTGGACCTGATCCATCAGGTTCATGTCCCTCCTGTACTGAGGGCTCCAGAACTGGATGCACTACTACCTTGTCCTTCAGCAGCTTCGTTGACACATTGTGTTCCACACAGCAGCTTTCCACCTGTGGTGTTTTCCCACAATGCAACAGGACCCATCAATGAACAGGGCATATTGCTTCTCATCATCTAGTAGTCTGCTGTATGGTGGGACCTCCTCATCTCATACCTCCTCTTCCTCTGGTGATGCACCACAATCTTTGCCCTCCGGCCAGTTTGTGATCAGTTCCAAGATTCCTGGGTGGCTGGGGCTCCCTATTTGAGCCCATTGTATTATCAATGTAACCAACTTACTCCACGTGACATCAGTTGCATGGTGGCAGTCAGGGAGCCAGGAGGAGCTGTGCTTAGGTCCCTATCATTTCTGGGGCAGCTTGAACTCCTTCATATGCTGCCACTATCTCCTTTTCAGTTGGAGTATAGTTCGCCTCTGTATCTTTGTAGCCCAGACTCCAAAACCCTAGGGGTCTGCCTCAAGTCTCCCTGGGTGCTCTCTACCAGATGTTCCAGGTAGGACCATTCTTCCTGGCTGCGGTGTAGAGCACGTTTTTAATCACTTGTCCTGCCAGATTGGCCTGAAGGCTACTGCATGCACAAACTCCCCTTCAATTTGTTCAAAGTCTTGTTGCTGTTCAGGGGCCCATTCAAAATCATTCTTCTTCCAGGTCATGTGGTGGACACGGCTCACAATCAGGATGTAGTCTGGCATGTGCATTCTCCAGAAACCCACAGTGCCCAAGAAAGCCCAAGTCTCCTTTTTACTGATTGGTCAGGACACAGATGCTATCTTGTTGATCAATTCCACTGGGATGTGGTGACGATCATCTTGCCATTTTATTCCTGAAAACTGAATCTCTTGTGCAGGACCCTTAACCTTACTTTATTTTGTGGCAAAACTGGCCTCCAGGAGGATTTCAATTATTTTCTTCTCTTTCTCAAAAACTTCATCTGCTGTGTCGCCCCATATGATGATGTTGTCAATATATTGCAGGTGTTCTGGAGCTCCACCTTTCTCCAGTGCGGTATGGATCAGTCCATGCAAATGGTAGGGCTGTGTTTCCACCCCTGGGGCAGTTGATTCCAGGTGTATTGTACACCTCTCCATCTGAAAGCAAACTGTGGCCTACACTCTGGTACATATTAGCAATGTCAGTGGTAGCATACCACTTAGCAGCTTTTGACTCCAGTTCATACTGGAGTTATAGAATGTCCAGTCTGGCAGCACTCACTGCTGGAGTAACTTCATTCAGCCCACAGTAGTCCACTGTAAGTCTCCATTCCACATTACATTTTCACACTGGCCATATGGGGCTGTTGAAGGGGGAGCAAGTCTTGCTGATCACCTTCTGTCTCTCTAGTTGGCAAATCAGTTTTGTCACTGTTTATACCAGGAGCGCAGAGATGCAGCAACATATAAATTCAGCAAAAGAAGGCCAAAGAAGCAATTTTATTTTATATAGCCTAGCCCCATAAGGCAATTGGTCAGTAATCACCCATCTCCTAGGGTGATTGGTTCTACAACACCCATTTCAAAATATGTTTCCGATGTACCATAAATAGAACTTAGCAAAACACCAAAGTGTTGGTCCAGCTTACAAAAACCATCCTCCTGTTTCTCACAACATGTGTGAGAAAGGCAGGACTCTCACTGAATATTGTGAGAACCTGAGAAAATCCCTCTTCTAGCAGCTTTTCAGCATCCACACAGTTTCTGTATGAGGATCGGGGAATCTCGACCGGTGTAATACTTCTGTCAGTGCACTGTGGTTGTGGTTCGCAGCTGCTGCTCTTCAGCCTTCAACACCAACATAGAAGAGTCCTCCGAGAGCACACAGGTCTTGAAAGTCTTTAGAGAAGGAGACTCCATAGCCTCTCTGGGCAGCCTGGGACAGGCCCTGTCACTGCTACATTGAAGAAGTTTTTCCTCACGTTGAGGTGGAAATTCCTGGGTTTCACCTTGCTACCATTACCTGTCATCCTATTACACGGCACAACTGAAAAGAGGCTCGCCCCTTCTACTTGATACCCACCCTTCAGATATTTGTAAGCATTAATAAGATCCCTTCTCAGGCTTCTCTTCCAGGCTAAACAGCCCCAGAGCTCTCAGCCTTTCCTCATCAGAGAGATGTTCCAGTCCCTTCTTCATCTCTGTAGCCTCCATTGGAGACTCTCTAGTATTTCCCTGTTCCTCTTGAACTGGGGAGACCAGAACTGAACACAATATCGAGATGTGGTCTCACTAGGGCAGAGTAGAGGGGGAGGAGAACCTCCCTTGACCTTCTGGCCACACTCTTCTTTATGCCCCCCAGGAGACTATTTACCTTCCTGGCCACAAGGGCCCATTGTTGTTCCATGGATAACTTATTGTCTACCAGGATGCCAAGGCCCCTTTCCATGGAGCTGCTTCCCAGCAGGTTTACCCCTCACCCCCTCACCTGTACTGGTACATGGTGTTGTTCCTCCCCAGGTGTAGGACTCTACCCTTCTCCTTGTTGGACTTCATCAGGTTTCCCTTTGCCCATCTCTCCAGTCTGTCCAGATCTTGATGGATGGCAGCACAGCCTTCCAGTGTACCAGCCACTCCTCCCAGTTCAGTATCGTCAGCATGTCCTCTCCATGGACATAAAGGTAGAACCACAGGTTGCCATGTGGTGTGTACCTCCCATATATTTTCTCTTGGGCAGGGGAGGACTTATTCCTAATATCTGAGACACAGAAGCATTAAGGTGGAGAACGGGACATATCTTTGATTTTCTGGACCTCCTGGGACAATTCTACCACAGCTGAAACACAGGCCTGTAGGGAGGTAGAAACACTTCCTTCATAATTCTGGAGCTGGCTAGCTATTTTCTTCACTGTTTATCCCTGGCTATCTCTTCGGGACACTACTGCAAATCAATTCTCATATGTTGGTTGTGCACTTGATAGGAATTTCCACGAGTGGTGTGTGCTTGACTTGGTCTATGTCTGTGGGTGGCTGCTCTCCATTCTGATTGTTATAAATCATCTCTGGCACTGATAGTTCCCTTAAGTACTGAATGCCTCTTCCCATGGAGGTCCACTGGCCCAGGTGACATGTAACATACTTGAAAAGGTTCATTTAAATGTACTTGAAAAGCTTGCCAGGAGTTGCCTCCAAAGGCTGAGGGATTGTGTCTGTTTTCCAATTGCCTTGTCAATGTCCCTTCCCTTGACAGGGATCCCTTGGCCTCCTTCCTTTGTAAATTCAAGCTACCCGTCCCACCATCCCAGCATCGAAGCAGCTAGGTGATGATCTGCTCACCTGGGAGGCAGCTGAAATACTTTCACACGTCTTGCAGCTCACTCAGGGACAGGGTTTAGGTGATCACATCTGGCTCTTCCTCCTGTTCTCGTGATGGCCCTGCCTCCTCATCATCCTTTTCTACATGAACTGATTTTTTCATGTATTTATTTTTCTGGAAACAGACACCAGCACAGGTTGGTTCAACTGTGGCATCTGCCAGACTGCTTTTAGGTTCAGGGACCTCCTTTTCCTCATTAGAGCACTGACTAGTGTTGAAAAGGACCCAGTAGGCATGGACTGGGCCCCAAAACATGGTAGTAAGTTGTGTTTCTTGGGAACTGCCAGATTGGCAAGAGGCCTGTTCTAAATACCATACTAGTTTATTGGGATCCTGCACTTGTTCAGGGGTGACCTTCCAAACCACTGGTGGTGACCAGTGCCCTAGCCACTTTGCCCATACTTTCCCACACATCCTGTCACTCATAATTACCCAGCCTCAGGGCAAATCTCTGAGTAATATTCTTGGACAAGAATTGTGCAACCCTAAACAACATTTAGTAAACAAACAAACAAATAAAATAAAAGGCAAGGCGCCGAGAACATGATGTCCTGGATGTTCTACAGAGAGTCAAAAGTCAAAAACTGAGGAAGTCATGTGCTGTCTTACCCCTAGATTGGGTGAGATCACTAGCAAGCACCATGGACACGTACAAGCACCAGCAGCCTAGCCCCATACCCAGTGACATGATCATATCATAAGTTGCTAATATCCAGTATAAGAGCACAAGAGCCCTGGCCCATTTTCCAGGGGTGATAAAAACCACCACCGAGAACATATATAGTGCATAAGGGTTTTCAAGAGACAACCATGAGAACAAAGGGGGAAACATTATGAACATGCACTATTTAGGTACCTTACAAAATGCAAGGTGTATAACAAAATGGTGTAAAAAAAAAAAGGCCTTGGTTGGATTTTGTCCTTATCACAACCTCTCGTGTCCCACACTGGGCATCAAAACAGGCTGTTGTAATTTAGAGCAAGCCACACGCCATCTTCACCCCAACCCCATCCTGGGAAGGAGAAAAGGCAGAAAATGCACAAAACCCCAACAGGCTGAGGTATGGAGGATTTCACACAGAAGTACAACAAAATCATTAACAAAAAAGAGCAACACTATTAATAAATAACAGTGAAAAATATATACAAATAAATAAATAAAGGCTAATGAAGTGCACTGAGCCTGGAGACCTTCTACCAGAGTTTCCATGACCCTCTTTATGTACAGAGTATGACGTATGAATAACACATTGCTTGGTTGAGAACCCCCCCTTCACAATTTCTGGTTAAAATCAACCCTAAACTATCTCAGCACAGGAGAGTCACTTGTTAACATGATCAATTCATTGCATGTTTTTCGGAATGAACTGATTATAATCACTTCTGTGGGATGTTCAACTGAAGGAGTGTGTCACTTACAATGAGCTGTAAAGGCAAAGGAGAAAAAGACACGTGTAACAGATATTATTCCTCTCAGATTACAAGACATGACTTGGAGGGAACATTCGGTCTATGATGTTGAGTTCCATCTGCCATAACACTTTTTCTCAGCTAGAGGGATGTTACAAAGTCCTGTCAGTCAGCAGAATACGGTCACATTTTTCTGACATGGGTGGGTGACGTGGCACAGTGGGAGGATAGTGTGCAGTGTTAGGCTGGTGCACGCTGAATTCAGTTCTGCTTCCATCACTACTGTGCTCTTATCCAAGTTCATTCCTCACTCATGTCAGTGATCCTTAGTGTAATACCATTGCTAGAGCAGGTAACATCTAGAGTGATGATGTCATACAGTGGCAGGGTTCCATCGCAATTAACAGGATACAATTTAATTCCTGGTCTGTTCTCACCTACAGTCAAATCCTCTCAAGCCACACTTTGGACTTCAGCATCCTGCCACATCACCCACAAGTACACCCAGGTCCCTGAGCAAAAGCAACCCTACAGATTGGTTTGCCTCTGCCTGAGGCAGCACTAACCCAGACAGTTTCCCAACATCATTTTGAGATGCAATACAGGGACTCTGTCTCATTCTACTGTAGAAAATTTCTGTTTGGGCAGGGCCAGCTTGATGGCAGAGCCTCTTGTGCTGCTTGACCAGGTGGCTTTTGCAAAATGGGTGTTGCCATGTTTGAAGGTCCCAGCAGCCGTTGCTCTCCATGCAGTCTTCCACAATCCATTGTACTGTTCTGTTTCCCCAGAGCCTGGTCCCTGTTGGGGGATGTGACACACCCACTCACTGCTGTGCTTTTTGGTCTATGAGGTTCCTCTTCACATGACAGGCTCAGGCCAAGGGGGTATTTCTGTGCAGAGGCGCAGCAAGGCCGGGACTTACGGCCATTGGCCATGCAGTGACTAGGGGTGTCTTCCCAGGCTTCAAGAGACAGTGTCTGAAAGAGGACTCACTGTGGTGTTTCCCACCCTCCAATGGCTCTAGGAGTGAGGATGTGTCCCCCTGTTGCCTTCCTCCGTTTCCCTCCAAACCAATGACTTTCTCCCTCAGCAGTCAGTGTGCAGATGGAAAGACCACCTGAGGGAAATGGGCAGAGTTGCAGCAAGTTTTTAATGAGTCTAAAGTGGGAAATGTGGTCACTGCACATGGAGGCCCCAGTGTGGGGATGGGCAGGAGCAGCTAAACCTCTGTTTCACTGTTCCTCTGTCAGAGAACACCTCTCAACCTGTGTGTTGAAAGGCTGTATCTTGGGGTCTTCTGAGGAGACTTTGAGGGAAGCCCAAGACAATCAAGAAAAGAGAGAGGAAGTGTGAGTGGAAGACAGTTAAGGTAGACATGGCACAAGTTATTAGACACCACAAGCTGTTTTCTTTCATCCTGCCTTTGCAGGACAAGCCAGAGATGGTCATCATCCCTTGAAACTATGGCCCAAAGTTTAATCTTCTGTCCAGAACCATGTTCTGAGTTCCTGGAGGACCAGGTCTCAGACAGTTACCAGCATCTTTAGCGGGGGGGCATGGTCTGCAGCAGTAGCGGTTGATGATGCAGGAGAGGTCAAAGCCCCCAGAACTGATGGGCACTCCATCACAGCTGAGGATGCT
>JANVCC010003106.1:0-19738 GCA_025345505.1 Todiramphus chloris collaris | reverse complement strand
TAAAATTACTGAACAGAATTAGTTCCGTTTTCACTCAAACCAGGACATTCCACCCCTTATTCCATACCATTTACGTCATACCCATCACTAGGTATCATTTCTTTATATATAAAGTTCATTGAGTTCATGATTGTAGATTTCCATCCATTGTAACAGTCTCTCAAAGATGGAGTTCATCACAGTTCGTGTCCACAGGTTGCAGATTCATCTCAGGAGGTTACTGGACACCACTTGATGAGGCTAGCTCCTGTCATCAGCATGATGTTATCCTGAAAGACACTTATTGAATACTGTTAGTATTATGCAATTAATATACAGCTTTGAATCGAGTATTCTCACCCAGGGTTAAATTTCCTTGAGGTACACACTGTACTTCGCCATCTTCCATCATCACCCACCAAGTACTTCCAGGTCCTTGAGCGAAAGCAGTCCCACGAATGGGTTTGCCTTTGCCCGAAGCAGGAA
This sequence comes from Todiramphus chloris collaris, assembly GCA_025345505.1. Classification (NCBI taxonomy): domain Eukaryota; kingdom Metazoa; phylum Chordata; class Aves; order Coraciiformes; family Alcedinidae; genus Todiramphus; species Todiramphus chloris. Next base: position 19,273 of record JANVCC010003106.1, on the reverse strand, counting down.
ATACCCAAACAGTTTTCCCCAACAGATTCCTTTCATACACCACAGGGACTTTATCCCCTTCTACTGTGTGTAATGGGTCTGACTGAGCAGGACCAGCTCGATTGATGGATCCTCTGGTGTTGACTAACCAGGTGGCTTGTGCTAAATGTTTGTCCCAGTTTTTAAAGGTTCCACCCCCCATTGCCTTTAAAGTAGTTTTTAACAATCCATTGTATCGTTCAATTTTCCCAGAGGCTGGTGCATGATAGGGGATGTGATACACCCACTTGATACCATGCTCTTTGGCCCAATTGTCTATGAGATTGTTTTTGAAATGAGTCCCATTGTCAGACTCAATTCTCTCTGGAGTACCATGTCGCCACAGGATCTGCTTTTCCAGGCCCAGGATGGTGTTCCGGGCAGTGGCGTGAGGTACAGGATGGGTTTCCAGCCAGACAGTGGTTGCTTCCACCATTGTAAGCACATAGTGCTTACCCTGGCGGGTTTGAGGCAGTGTGATGTAATCAATCTGCCAGGCCTGCCCATACTTATACTTGGACCATCGTCCCCCATACCACAAAGGTTTTAACCGTTTCGCTTGTTTGATTGCGGCGCATGTTTCACAGTCATGGATAACCTGCGCAATAGCGTCCATGGTTAAATCCACCCCTCGGTCACGTGCCCATTTGTATGTTGCATCTCTTCCCTGATGTCCTGAAGTATCATGAGCCCACCGAGCTAAAAATAGTTCACCTTTATGTTCCCAGTCTAAGTCTGTCTGGAACACTTTAGCAGCCTGATCAACTTGCTGGTTGTTTTGATGTTCCTCAGTGGCTCGATGTTTAGGTACGTGGGCATCCACGTGACGGACTCTTACAACTAATTTCTCTATCCGAGCAGCAATGTCTTGCCACAGTGTGGCAGCCCAAATGGGTTTACCTCTGCGCTGCCAGTTATTCTGCTTCCACTGTTTTAACCATCCCCACAAGGCATTTGCTGCCATCCATGAGTCAGTGTAGAGATAGAGAACTGGCCACTTTTCTCGCTCAGCAATATCTAAGGCCAGTTGGATGGCTTTTACCTCTGCAAACTGACTTGATTCACCTACTCCCTCAGCTGCTTCTGTTACTTGTCGTGTGGGACTCCAAACAGCAGCTTTCCACTTCCGATGGTTTCCTACAAGACGGCAAGATCCATCAGTAAACAGAGCATATTGTTTATCATTATCTGATAACTGATTATACGGTGGGGCTTCTTCAGCACGTGTCACCACCTGTTCTGGTGGCATGCCAAAGTCTTTACCTTCTGGCCAATCCATGATCACCTCTAAGATTCCTGGATGACTGAGGTTCCCTATTCGAGCTCTCTGGGTGATTAATGCAGCCCACTTACTCCATGTGGCATCAGTGGCATGATGAGTGGAAGGGAATTTACCCTTGAACATCCAGTTTAGGACTGGTAACCTTGGTGCTAGGAGGAGCTGTGCTTCAGTACCGATCACTTCTGAAGCAGCTCGAACTCCTTCATATGCTGCCAATATTTCTTTTTCAGTTGGAGTATAGTTGGCCTCGGAGCCTTTGTATCCTCGACTCCAAAATCCTAGGGGTCGACCTCGAGTTTCCCCTGGTGCTTTCTGCCAGAGGCTCCAGGTAGGACCATTATTCCCAGCTGCAGTATAGAGCACATTTTTAATGTCCTGTCCAGTTCGGACTGGACCAAGGGCTACTGCATGTACAATCTCTCGTTTGATCTGTTCAAAGGCCTGTTTTTGTTCAGGACCCCAATTAAAATTGTTTTTCTTTCGAGTCACTTCATAGAGAGGTTTTACAATCTGACTGTAACCAGGAATGTGCATGATACCGACACCTACAGATCCTAAGAAGGTTTGTGTTTCCTTTTTGTTAGTTGGTGGGGACATTGCTGTTATTCTGTTAACCACATCCATCGGGATCTGGCGACGCCCATCTTGCCATTTGATTCCTAAAAACTGGATCTCTCGTGCAGGTCCCTTGACCTTGCTTCTTTTTATGGCAAAACCAGCGTCTAAAAGGATTTCAATTATTTTCTTACCTTTCTCAAAAACTTCTTCTGATGTGTTACCCCACACGATGATGTCATCAATGTATTGCAGGTGTTCTGGAGCTCCACCTTTCTCCAGTGCAGTGTGGATCAGTCCATGGCAAATGGTAGGGCTGTGTTTCCACCCCTGGGGCAGTCGATTCCAGGTGTATTGGACACCTCTCCAGGTGAAAGCAAACTGAGGCCTACACTCTGGTGCTATTGGAATAGAGAAAAATGCATTAGCAATGTCAATGGTAGCATACCACTTAGCGGCCTTGGACTCCAGTTCATACTGGAGTTCCAACATGTCTGGCATGGCAGCACTCATTGCTGGTGTAACCTCATTCAGGCCACGATAGTCCACTGTTAATCTCCATTCCCCATTAGATTTCCGCACCGGCCATATAGGACTGTTAAAGGGTGAGCGAGTTTTGCTGACCACCCCTTGACTCTCTAGCTGACGGATCAGCTTCTGGATAGGAGCTAAAGAGTCTCGGTTGGTGCGATATTGTCGTCGATGCACCGTTCCAGTAGCAATTGGTACCTTTTGATCCTCAACTTTCATCTTACCCACAATGGCAGACTCCTCTGAAAGGTTAGGTAGGACAGTCAGCTGTTTCTTGTCCTCAGTCTCTACAGCTGCTATACCAAAGACCCATCGATACCCTTTTGGGTCCTTATAATACCCTTTCTTGAGGAAGTCTATGCCAAGGATGCACGGAGCATCTGGACCAGTCGCTATAGGGTGCTTTTCCCATTTATTCCCAGTTAGACTCACTTCAGCCTCTACTACAGTCAGTTCTTGAGATCCCCCTGTTATTCCAGTAATGGTAATAGATTCAGTCCCTTGATGATTCGATGGCAATAGGGTGCACTGTGCACCAGTATCTACAAGGGCTTTATATTTTTGTGGTTCTAACGTGCCAGGCCATCGAATCCACACAGTCCAATAAACTCTATTGTCCCTCTCCTCCACCTGGCTGGAGGCAGGGCCCCTCTAATTCCGAGGGTATTGTCCATAATTAGTAACTGGGTTTACATAGTTCATCTGGTTAACAGGGTACATGGAGTTCATAGGATTTGCATTATTTACAGGATTTACATTATTTACAGGATTGTTATTGATTACAGGAGTCACATATTCATTCCCCCTACTCACGTATTGACCTGAGGCCCATGTGGTTGGACCAAAGGACTGCTCATAGACAACTGGAGCAGCCTGCCTTCTGAAAGAATTCTCTCTTCTTTTTGGTTTACCTTGTAAGTAGAGTACTCGTGCCTGTAGAGCAGTGGTAGGTTTTCCATCCCATCTGCTCATATTCTCTCCAAAGGCACGGAGAAGAGACCACAGGGTACGTCGTGACATGTATTGTTCCTGTTTAGCTGGTCTCGAAGAAGAGCGCATTCTCCTAGTGGCTTCAACACGGGTCCACTCAGGGGATGAATAAGATCTTTTCTCTCTTCTCTCTATTTTTGCAACCAGGCTTTTAACTGATCTCTCGAGGGCTGATAAACGGACATGTATAGGACCAGAGACATTGTCTTCATACTGTCGTGCTCTCTTGGCCACTTCTGTCACAGTTGGTACCTCTTCATCGTCTGTTCCCCAGACCAATGTTGACAATGTGTGGGAATACGCTGGTGGGGCACTCCGCACAAACTTCTGCAAGATGGGTCGCTGGCATGGGATTGCATCAGGGTTCACTATTTGCCTATCACCATAGATCACCTGTCGCACAGCTAATTCTCTCAAATACTTAATACCTTTCTCCATGGTGTTCCATTTGCTTGGACGGCAATCGATGTCCTCCTTATAGGGGTACCTGGATTTTACAGCTGACAAGAGTCTTCTCCAGAGACTGATGGTGTTGCTCTTTCTTGCAATCTCTTGATCAATTCCTCCATCTCTGGCCAGGAATCCCAGCTGCCTGGCTTCTCTGCCATTCAGTTTGATGGTGTGGGCCCCATTATCCCAGCATCGGAGTAGCCAAGTGATCAGTGGCTCACCTTCATGTCGGCTATAGTCCTTTCTCAGATTTCTCATCTCCTTCGTAGGTAAAGATTTGTTGGTACCCTCTGCATCTGATGACTCCACATCTGATGGTTTTGCTTTAGAAGGGCCTGCTCCACTGTCATCTGACCACACTGGGCGATCTGTTTTTGTGAGGTGTTTCTTTCCAGTTGCAGTGGCATCAGGCTTTGCATCTGGTTCTGACTCATACTCGGATTCAGCTTGAGAAGGACCATCTCCCTGATCTGCTCCTGGACTTGGCTGTTTTGTTTGTTTTCTTTTCTTCACAGGAGCAACTTGTACAGGTACAGTTTGAGTGGGAGTGGACACAGTAGCTGTCGGTGTAGCTGCCGGCTTTGCTGCTGGAGCTGGAACAGCTCCAGTGCTTGTTGTGGGAGTTGGAGCAGCAGCAGCGCTTGTTTTGAGAACAGGAGGAGCAGCAGCAGCAGCAGGGCTCGTTGGGGGGGCCTGCGGAGACTGAGGAGCCGTGGTGCTTGGGTTTGGAGCTGGCACAGCAGCAGAGCTCGTTGGGGGGGCCTGCGGAGACTGAGTAGCCGTGGTGTTTCGGTTTGGTGCTGGTGCAGCAGCAGGGCTTGTTGGGGGGGCCTGTGGAGACTGAACAGTCGCAGCATGTTTCCTGCGTACAGAGGGTGTCACAGACCGTCGCAGGGAAGCAGCACGCGATCTACGTTTTTTGGTGGCTACCCGACCTGTGTTACTGCACTGATGACTAATCTGGCGCCACACAGTAAAGATATTAGAAATGAATAGCAATAATATGATCTTTTGGTAATAACCATGTCCACAATCCTCACAATTTGGAGTTCTAAACTCCGGTGTTGTCAGATTAACATAGTGGGGAGCAGTATACATTCCCGAGATAAAACCAAAAGTATTCTTAGTAATAAAATCCACTATGTAATGCCCGTAGTACCGAGACGCACTCGCTGCCCAATTCAGTGCAACATAAATCAGAGATAAACACCACAGGAAAGCAGAGGCTTTCGCCCAGTGCCCAAGCCCGAGAGCTTTCAGATAAACGGTGAGAACAAGCAAGGAGTAACATAACGCGTACGGCACATAAGGGAACACTACAGCATTTAACTCTGAAAGAAATGCTAAAAGGAGACGAACGGACACTGCTCTTAGGAATGACATCATTTAGGCAGTCTGTTTTAGTTTCCAGTTCTTAAAGGCACTCAGGAAAAAAAAAGGTGATACTCTCTGAAGTGAAACGGAATTTGAACTATTTCGGCCAATCAATCAAAGCTCTGATCGTGCCCCACGTTGGGCGCCAATAAATCTGTCGCGGTTTAGGGTCAGGGCAGCCCCTAAAACCTATAACAGACGCTCTCTGTTAACCCCCCTCCCTCCCCAAAGGGGAAGAGAAAGGGAATAAGGGAGAGAGACTTAGCGATTAGAAAAGGAAACTAGAACAGCTTTAATGAAAAGGAAAATAATAATTATAAAAATGGAATATATACAAATATATACAAAACCAGTATCGAACCCAACCCCCCTGATGGTAATTACATCACCGTCACCACTGATGTTGTGCAGGCTCCGGGGGAGTCCCAGACTGGGCCCCGCAGCAGACGGGAGATGTGTTCGGGAGCTGGATTCTGGTACCGGGTTCAGGAACACGCAGACTGGATCGAAGGCAGTCCTCCTTGGGTGCTCCGAGGAAGGAACCGAGAGAGGACCCGAGCCAAGCCAAGCAAAAGCTGGCAAAGCAGTCCAAGAGGGGAGAGAAGAACCCAGAGACCCTTCGGGTCCCTCAGCTCTAGACCAAATATGGCGTATATGGGATGGAATACCTCGCTGGTCAGTTTAGAGTCTCCCGTCCTGTCCGCTCCTCCCTGAAGGTGCAGCCTCTCACTTCCTGCACCCCCCAATGTGGTACACAGGACCCAGCAGTGGCCTTGGTCTGCATACCAATCCTTGGTAGTAACTCTAAACATAAGGTGTTATCACTGCTAGAAGCAGACACTGTCTGTGAGAACAGGCCGCTAACTTCAGAAAGTGCAGTTAATTAGAAGAACCAAGCTGAAAAGTAAAATTACTGAACAGAATTAGTTCCGTTTTCACTCAAACCAGGACAGTGGGAAAGCGAGATGGGTGTCAGCAGCCTGAAGGGCAAGATGTGCAGGCAGGGGACAGTGTAGGACAGTCTGCAGGAGAGATGGCCAAGGACTCCGGCCAGGCTGACAGCTCCCACTTTGTCCCCTTGGCTCTGGCAGCTGCCTCTGACACCAAGGCCAGTGAGATGAAACTTTATTCTGAGAGTCTCAGGATCTGCTCAGGCTGTGGTCAGGGCTTGGCCTTTGTGCTTCTCCAGCCAAACCCAGGGTATTCTCAGCGTGACAGACACCTGCACAGGGCCTGGGCCTGCCTGCAATCATGGCCTCCAATGATCTGCTCTAACAAACACCTGGGCTCACTGACAATACTCATTTGGACCAATCAAGGCTCAAGGCACTTTGGGCTTTGCTTCTGGGTTATACTTCTTGAGAGGTTTCTTCTGTCTCCTCTGAGTACATGAAGGTTCATGAGAACCAGAACCACACAGGCTCTTCAGAGCCCCAAGTGCCCTCATGTGCTCTTTATCATTTTGCTATTGTCATCAAGTCTTCCAGACCTGTAGAGACAACTGAAGCTGTTTCAGAATGTAATCAAGGAGGACCTAATATTTTTTATTATTATTATTATTATTTTAAATGGAAAACTTGATCACTTTTTAGAGAAGAAGTGACAGAGGCATTCTCCAAGTGATGTTGATCCAGGGGGCCTCTACACGATGTCTGGAGTGGTAGGAAAAGCTGTCCTTGAGGGCTGACATTCTATGGACAACTTGACTCCTCCCCAACCTCCCCATTCCTGGCCTTGGCCACCTGGGACTGACATCCCCGGCCCTTACCTCAGACTTCTCCCCTGCTCCCTGTAGCTGGAAGTTCCATCTCCATGGCACCAGCTTCCACCTGCCCTCCTCACAGAACTGGCTACACAAAGGCACAGAAGTATTTCTCCTGTTTGTAAGAAAAAAACACCAAAACCTGAGTTTCCTGCACAATCAAACCCCCTCAGTAACCATCTGCTCAGGACAAGCTGCCTCTCATGAGGTTGTCTCTCTACAAAGAGGATCTGATAAGAAAGATTTTCAGTAGGTAGATACAAAAAGATGGATATAAACACAATGAAAGAATGGACTGAGGAGAACATTAGACTGGTGAAAGACATGTCAGCTTTTGCTCCCTGAAGCTCAAAGCAGACGCAAATGTCAGAGGTGTCTGAGTAAACAAAGAATAAGGTGAGGAGAAAACTGGAGAATGATGGGAAGAGCCTTTACCTGCACAGTCTGCATCTGAGAAGATGGTCATTGTGTGCTGGAGAGGAGATAGTTGATGAAGGATGAGGGAAATTAAGTAGATGGTACAAGCAGCAGGTTCTGACATGGTCATGATTTAGCAGCAATTTCAGATTTAATGGCAGTGAGAGTGTTAAAGGATTTCACCAAACAGTGGGTCACTCTAGGTTTGCTTTTATTCAACAGCTCAGAGTTGGGCCATCGCATCAGTGAGTGGCAAGGGATGTATCATTTCAACACATTTATATACTTTTAACACAATATGAAGTAATCAATATTCTTCTTGAAAGTCCTTTGTGTTTTTCCCAAACCCTCTGTTCCCAATCTGTTATTAATCCTCAGCCATTCTTCTCTGTCTTGCTTCAGTTCCTCTTCAGATGTCACAGGTCAGCAATATTTGGTCCTCACAGTCTCTTTTCTTCAGACATTTGCCTTTAGAATTCTGAGAAAGACTCGAGTTGGTTCTTTTCTCTCAATTTATCTTGGTCTATGCCTTATTAGAAATAGTTAAACTTTAATAAAATGTTTACCCTAAGCTGACTAGACATCTATTATCATGTCTTATATATAATAGAAAATTAATCTATTCATAACTTTTATTGTCTCAGCTGGACTGGGTTTTAAACCAGCCATGGTAAGGGCTCTATGGGAAACTATGGAAAGCCTTCCCATGGTCTTAAGATAGTAGTCTACAACACCTGCATTCTATTCATCTTCCATGATTCTAGAATGTCCTGTTCTTCTCTAACTTCTAACTTAGCTAATCACCTTAAGGAGCTATTTTCCTTTCCAATTCCCTCCTTTTCCTTTCATCACATCCCTGTGATTCACTCTATCCATATTTCCACATCTCTGTTTCCATCTTCCTGATTAACATAGAACAACTGCTCATACAACAGTGAAAAAAGACAATCACAGAGACTAATAGCACTATGGCCATTAATCCAGTAACAATTTCTTCAGCCAGGTAGTCAAATTTGGCAACCAGGATGTCAACCAAGAAAAGGTATCAGCAAATCCCCACACTGTGCCATCCTTTTGGACTTGTTGCGTAGGTGAGCTGACCTCCCAGTTTTTGTGAATGTCAGTTATTAATTCCCCAGACCGGTCAGTATACACACAACAGCTGACATTGAAACCCGTACAGACTCCACCTTGGGAGGCTAAAAGGATATCTGGAGCCATCCTATTCTGGAGGGTGATTTTTGAAAGTTCAGGTGCCTCTTTTAGTAAGGTAAGCACTCCATGAGCTGTGGAATTAGACAATTTTTCAATTTCCCCAGATATGTTCAGTGTTGCTTTCTCTAACTCACTCACACCTAGACATGGAATAAACCACCTCATAAATGAGTGAAATCCTGTTGGCCTTTCGATTAAAGGGTTCATTGATTTTTGGATACTAGTTCAAAAGGTTCTGTGCCACGTTGAGCTCGGCAAAGTCTTAGGATGGCATTCTAAGTCGGAGGATAAGACTCCTAAAGTACAAATACCTCCCCACTCTAAGGGCAGGGCTTCGTAAGCTTTTTCTGCACATAACCAGAACACTCACAAATTTAAAGGTGCTCGGCATATTAGACAGAACCCAGAACTAATTGTGGTCATGTTTTGACACCTTCTCCAATTTTCTACAAAAATATGGTGATTACATAAGCGCTGATTACATGTGCTGGGAGGACACCATCGTTGAACACATTGGACATTTGAATAGTCCCCAAATGTTGACAATTTAATTTCCCAAATTTGCTCTTCATAAACCTCAGAAACTGTGGTGTTATACCAATATGTTTTCCAATTTGCTGTTCTTGGATTTGGGATTCCTACCAGTTGCAATCCTTGCCCTCCAGTTGTTGGTGAAATTACACAAATCCGACATTCACTTATATTTAAGTTCTCTGTAAAGGACTTCACTAGTGACACATGCACTTTATCCATCCAGGCATTTTCCATATCTTCTTGGTAAACATCCCTAGGCTTCCTCACAAACTGTTTTAAAGTCACAAGAAAATTCACACTATGGTAAGACATAGGTTCCTTTCCTCGAAAAGACCTCATATCATATGCTTATCAAAAGGGTTTCCCTATTGATGAATTATAATCCCAAATGGGAAAGTCAAATGATTGCTCGATAAATTGAATCTATGACAGCATCAATCTCTGACACAATACACCATACATTCCCCACACTTGATAATCATAACACCATGTGCCACTCCCCATTTTGGGTCATACACTTGAATGTGACATCAAGAAACTTATTCTGGAAAGCCATAACCCCAGACACGTTTAGGGAAGCCCGAGCCATGGGTCCAACCACCCCATAGATCGTCAAATCTACTGCGAACATTCACACAGAAATTGAGAGAATTATATATATTATATATGCGAATGATGAATCCATGTTTCTTTTCCAGACAGCTTCATAGCGTAAAGAGATGTCAGTAAAACTGTATAAGGCCCTACCCACTTGGGTTCAAATCTATTCTTCCTCAGAAAACCCTGGACCTGACAGGGAGCTCCTGCTACTGCATCTGCTCTGAATCCACCTGGCAAAGCCAGTTCCCTGCCCCAACTTCTACTCAGCCACCTGTGACATCACAGAACCTTGCACAAGCCAGGTCCCTGCTCCTGCCCCATCTCCTACTCAGCTGTGACATCAGAAACCCCTGCTCAAGCCAAGTCCTTGTCATTGATCATCTACTCATCCAGCTGTGACATCACAAATGCCTTCAGCCAGTCTCCATCTACTATGAATCCACCTCTGAACATCACAAAGCCCTGCAAAATCCAGTTCCCAGCCCCATCTTCTACTCGGGGAGATGTGACAGCGTAAACCCTTGCACAAGCCAGGTCCCTGATCCTGCCACATGTCCTGCTCAGCTGTGACATCAGATATCCCTGCACAGGCTGTGTTCTTGTCCTTCCTCATCTCCTACTCATCCTCCTGTGACATTAAATGAACCTTCCCTTTCAGCCCATCACACACAGGGTCAGGAGTTGTCATTGTTCAGGCCATTAAGGATACAACTTAATTTATGTCATGGACCGGTGGTGTCAGTCTCCACATTTTGACCCAAGAGAAATCACCTGCCCTGCATCACTCCCTTCTTTCCCCCACCTTGAGTGAGCGGAACGTGACACTGTGCAGGGCTTTGTGATGTCACAGGGGGATGAGTAAGGGATGTGTCAGGAGCTGGGACCTGGTGTGTGCTTGTGTATGTGGTGTCACAGGTGGGTAAGTAGAAGATGGGGCAGGATTGTCCCCTAGCTGGTGTAGCAGTCAGTGATGTCACAGACAGGTGAGTAGGAGATGGGAAGGATCAGGGCCCTGTCATGTGCATGGGTTTGTGATGTCACAGATGAGTTAGCAGGAGATTGGGCAGGAACAAGTTCCTGGCTTCTAGTAGGGTTTCTGATGTCACAGATTAATAAGTAGGAGATGGAGCATGAGCAGGATTCAGGTTGTGCAGGTTTTTGTGATATCACAAATGGAGGAGTAGGAGATCGTGCAGGAGAAGGCCCCTGGCTCCTTTAGGGGTTTCTTACATCACAGGTCCATGAATATGATTAGGGAAAGGGACGGGGTTTTGTCACAGTTTTGTGATGTCACAGCTCCATGATTCGGATATGGGGCATGACCAGGACATGGTTTGTGCTGAGGGTTGTGATGTCACAGATGGTTGGGATGGAGATGGGACAGGAAAACTGCCCTGTTTTTTGGAGGTGTTTTGATGTCATGATGTCCTTGAGAAGGGGATGGGTCAGGGACCTGCTTTGTGCAGGTCTTTCTGATGTCAAAGGAGGATCAGTAGGAGATGGGGCAGAAGGAGGACACTGGCTTGTGCAGGGGTTTCTGATGTCACAGGTGTTTTAGTGGGAGATGGTCATGAGCAGGCCCCTGGATTGTTTAGTGTTCTGAGAGGACACAGATGAATGCACAGGACTTGGGACAGGAGCCAAGTCCTTGCTTGAGCAGGGGTTTGTGATGTCACAGCTCCATGATTAGGATAGAGGCAGGCCAGGGACATGGTTTGTGCTGGGAGATGTGATGTCACAGATGATGAGTAGGAAATGGAACAGGAGAACTCACCTATTGTTTGGGTGGTTTATGATGTCACAGCTAAATGAGTGAGGGGGCAAGGACCTGTTTTGTGCAGGTGTTTGTGACGTCAGAGGTGGAAGAGTTGGAGGTGAACAAAGACCAGGACATGGCTTGTGCAGGGGATTGTGATGTCACAGGAGGCTAAGTAGGACTTGGGGCAGGAGCAGGGACCCAGCTTTTGCAAGGTTCTGTGATGTCACAGATTCATGAGTAGAAGATGGGGCAGAGAAATGGATAATGTAGGGGTTTATGATGTCACATGTGAGTTAACAGGTGATTGGGCAGGAGCAAGGTCCTGCCTTCTACAGGGTTTTCTGATGTCCCAGGGGTATGACTAGGAGATGTGGTAGGAGCAGGGACCAGGATTGTGCAGACATTTGTCATGTCACAGGGAAGTAAGTATGACATGAGGCAGAAACGGGCACATGGTTAGTCTGGGGCATTGTGATGTCTTAGATTGATGGTTAGGTAATGGGGCAGGAGTAAGAACCTGCGAGAGAACATAACGGACAGTCACACACAGACCATTGTGATCAAGTGAATGCTGTTTATTATGGGTTACATAGTTGCTTATATATCTCACTATTCCTAACGTGTACTAGTAACCTCTACATGATTGGTCACTACATAAAAGCCATGCACCCTTAATTATACATGATTGGTGGTTTTTGGCTGTCCACGCAGCAGGCACACAGCAGTCTTTTCCCTTATATTCCTTCTTGGCATCAGGGAGTTGTTCTTCTCTTAGCTATCTTCCTCTCTTGCAGCTGTGGACAACCTTGAGGCCTCATTCTTGCAACAAATTTGTTCGCTTATGAAGGCTGGATTGCTTGCATGTCCTTTGCTAGACAAAAACTCCTCTACATTCTTCTTTGGTTTTGGTTGCAATAAGAAGATGGTCAACATACCGCAGGAAGGTTCTGTCTTCTGATAGAGGTTCCCAAGTTTCTAACTCCCAGGCCAATTGTCTGCCAAATATTGTAGGGCTAATTTTGAATCCCTGGGCTAACACTTTCCAGGTGAGTTGGGTTTTCCTCCCTGTCTTGGGGTTCTCCCATTCAAAAGCAAATATTTTTTTACTCTCTTCTGCTAATGTTAGACAGAAGAAGGCATCCTTCAAATCCAAGACAGGAAACCAAATTTGATCCTCCCTTGCATTGTGCTGTTGAGCAGAAAAACTTAGTTCAGTATCTGTGAACTTGACGAGAATTTTTTAATACAAATGTGGAACCAAAGCGGGCAAAAGGGATCTGTTCCCTCACCGGGGTGACTGGTGTGAAGGGCAGAATTTGGGTTTACAACATGTAAGCTGTAATGCTGATGAAGCTTAAATGCCATAGGGCTTACAATGTGACAGTGGGATAGAGATGTATATTTAAAAGTCTGACTGCGTCTGGCCTCTACTGGTGCTCTGTGTGTACTTAGTAGATAATTGTCCCCACCTATCCATCTTGCTTTAGTGTTTTCTTTGAGTCATAGCCACAAACAGTAAAATCATTTGGGGATCACTTTCTTCAGTAAGCTTAGATTTTGTCTTAAATTCTTAACATTTCAACCTGCCTATAGAAACAATAGACTCAATGCCAGCTGGCAAATGCTGTGATGCTTTTGTACTCTTTCGGTTACACCTTTCTTGAGAGAAAAGACTTCTTGTCTAAGTGTGCTTCGAATGTCCAGCTAAACTAGCCCATGGGGCTAGAACTTCAGGCTCATGGCTGCAGAACAGTTACTGGCCACTAAAGGTTCAGATGTTTGCGACCTTGAGATTCCTGTGCTGTCTCTGGGGGTGGAGACCCACTGACTCAAACGGCTGAAGGAGGGAGTCTTGTGAAGATCAGACGGCCTTGTTTCGGCCAAACCAAGAGGAGCAAACAACTCTTCTGTAAGTCTAGAAGGCCAGAGTGCCCGAGCAGAGACCTTGGCCTTATTAACAGCAACATTAACATTAAAATGTATGCCCCTGAGTATGATAATGAGCCCAAAGGAGTACAAGCTAAATGTTCCTCAACTCCCCACCCGAATCATGGTAAACGCCACTTGGAAGGCAGGGGCAGGCAGGACATAGAAATCACAAAGGGAGTACACCTCTCGGGGAAGGGGGGGAGGACTGAAAAGCCCAGCAGAGACAGTCGGTGGGCTGTGCTCCTCTTCTTCCACCCAAGACAGGGACGTGGCTTGGTAAGATTTGGGCCTTCACTCTGCGCTATCCCTTCTCTAGCACTGCTGTCACCTGTCAGGTGCTACTGGGGCCTGCAATTCCTAAACGACTGTACCTGCTGCTTTAGTAAATCAAAACTGTCTGTTTAACTCTGACACTGGGTTCAAGTACTTAACCAGGCTCTGCAGCAGGAGCTCCCCAAGCCCCTCAGCCAGCACGATGAGACAGGATTCTCAGACGTACCTTTAGACTTTGCAGAACTGCTCAGTGAAGCCCTTGGGCTCTGCCAGGCAAATGTCTCCCCTTGGTCACAGGGCTGCCCTGTCACCCCTGTCACCCATGTCCCCCCTCTGCTGGCATGAGGTGATGGCAGAAAGAAGGAGAGTGCAGCTGAGACAGTGGGGACAGTGACAGATCTTGTGGCAGAGCAGGAGGACAGGGACATGAAGGAGGCTCTCCTGGCAGGGTAGCTCCTGCATCTGCAGTGGGAGCAGAGCGTGCTGCTAGGAATGCTGCCACCCTTTTGGAGACCCTCTCAGACACACCTGCCACCCCCCTGACTACCCCTGGGAGCCCCACTGCGACTCCATGTGCTATGGCTGCTGCAGTCCCAGACACGGCCTCTTCCTCAGCATGAACCCCAGCCCCTTCAGCAGGGCCCAGACTGGGGCATGGCACTGGGGGGGGGGGTTATCCCAGAAGGGAGGAAAACTTGTGGGGTGCCCGCGGGCTCCCAATCCATCCCCATGGAGCCCCAGGCAAGGGAAACTGAGGCACATAGGCAGCTGGGTCATCTTCAGGGCTGCTTGGGGTGGCCATTCTCCAGGGTGCCCCCCAAATTCCTGGGAAGGGTAAACCGTGGCCGGGTGGAAGATGAAGAGCCCCTGCCCTGCTCCCCCTGTCTCCATCTCACAGGTCCCCTTCGGAGAAGCCTGGCACAGAATGGAGCATCTAGGTGTGGAGGGGAGACCCCGTGCATCGCCCCGAACACCCTGCACCAGCCAGGGCAGGGAGGAGCTAGCCAAGGTGTGACTGGGACACTGAGGCTGCTGGAGGTGTTGGAGGAAGACGGGGGGAAAGGGGGGAAGCAGGTGTATCTGTGCCTCAGTTTCCCCAACTGAAAGGGAAGCGGGCATTACTGGCTCGGTGCCTCAGTTTCCCTATTTGGGAGCTGGTTTGAAGAACCTTCAGTGGGTTGAGGATGTGCCTTGGCTTCCCCCCGTCCAGGACCAATCCCAGGGGATCATTTGGAGGGAGGGAATGGGTCTGTGCCTCAGTTTCCCTGTTGAAAGTGAAGTGGGGTCCCATCTTGTGGGGACGGGGGACTGATTTTCTCCTCCCTGTGCCTCAGTTTCCACTTACTGTGTGGTGGATACCATCTCAAGGGCTAATTCTGATGGGGACTCAGGCAGCAGCCTCCAGTCTCCCCAGTTTAACCATTTTAACACAAAACAGGCTCTCAGGGAAGGTGAGGTGCTGCATCCCATGGGGAGTGCTGTCCATGATCCCTGCCTCAGTTTCCCCTGAGAGGCACCTGGGAACCCTGAGCATGGTCCCCACCGAGCTTTGGGTTTCCTCACCCTTTTATTTACCATCAAATCTCCCATTTTAGGGTTTTGCTGTTTTTTGTAACCCAAGGGGTCAGTGGCCCTGCTTGGCAGGGGGAGCTGAGGCATGGGCGTGTCCCCTGGTCTGGGGTCACAGGCTGTGGGGACACAGGGCATAAAGGGCTGCTCTGTTGCCTGTCCCCGTGCCTCAGTTTCCCCCGCTGGCAACAACCACTGCGCCCTGCAGGGCCACAGCCTGTGTGCTTTCCTTTGACTGCTGTCCCCTGGGGGTGGGGGGTCACCTACCTCTGCAGGTACCCTGGGTAGTTCCCACTGCAGTGCCCTGGTCCCAAGACACCCAAGGGTTTGGGGGTGCAGGTGGGGGGTATAACCAGACCAAGGGGCAGTGTGGGGGCACAGCTTGGCTTGGGAGTGCAGGTTGGGGGGGGGAACTGGACTGAGGAAAAGCAGCCGGAGCCAGGGCGCTGTGGCAGGCGGGTGGCTGCTGGCCAGCCTGGCTGCCCGGCGCAATGGGGCCCAGCATCCAGCGCTGCCGGCCTCTGGGCATTCGTGGCAAGGCTGGGGCCGGGCCAGTGGGTAAGGGGGTCGTGTCCCGGTTGGCTGAGCCGGCTCAGCTCTAAACACTCGTTTGCAGCGGGGCTGGCTCCGTTGGGCTGTGCCACCAGGGGGAGCGGAGCCCGGGAAAGAAAAGGAGTGCTGGGGCAGCCAGGTCCCCGGGGAGAGCCCCGAGCAGGCTCGAGGGCCATCCACTTAGTGGATGAGGGAAAGGCTGTGGATTAGACTTTAGTAAAGCCTCTGACACCATTTCCCACAGAATTCTCCTGGAGAAACTGGCTGCTCATGGCTTGGACAAGTGTATCCTCACTGGGTAAAAAGCTGGCTGGATGTCCGGGCCCAGAGGGTGGTGGTGAATGGAGTTAAATCCAGTTGGCATCCAGTCATAAGTGGTGTTCCCCAGGGCTCAGTATTGGGGCCAGTTGTGTTTAATAGCTTTATCAATGATCCGGATGAGGGGATCAAGGGCACCCTCAATAAGTTTGCAGACAACACCAAGTTGGGTGGGAGTGTAGATCTGCTTGAGGGTAGGAAGGCTTTACAGTGGTGTCCTGGTTTGAATTAGAACCGAGCTATTTCTGTTCAGTGATTTTACTTTTCAGCTCAGTCTCTGCTAAGTAACTGCACTTTCTGAAGTTAACAGCATATTTTTGCAGACAGTGTCTGCTTCTAGCAGTGATAACGCTTGATGTTTAGAGAAGGGTTAATAGAGAGCAATTTGTCATTCATCTAGTGGATGGCCCAGCTCTAAACCTTGACAAGAGGGATATGGACAGGCTGGATTGATGGGCCAAGGTCAATTGTATGAGGTTCAACAAGGCCGAGTGTCAGGTCCTGCACTTGGGTCACAACAGCCCCATGCAACGCTACAGGCTTGGGGAAGAGTTGCTGGAAAGCTGCCTGGTGGAGAAGGACCTGGGGGTGTCGGTGTCATGGAGGTACCCACAAAACAAAACGCAACTGTGTTGGGGTTTTCGGAAGTTATTCTGTTTTCCTTCTTTTCTTAAAGAATTTTTCCATACTTGTTTGTCAAGGAGGTAAATTCCTGTACTTAAGAGAGACAAAAGGACCTGGCCACAGGGGGAGGGGTCCAGCCAGCCGAATAAAAGGGGTTGGGTGGAGCCCCTAGGGATCTTGTTTTTGCTCCCTGCATTCGAGGTGGAGAAGCTGCACTCATGGTGCGGAAAACTCATCCCCACTGCGTCTCCTGCTCTCCCTGCTGCTTCCCGAGGATCCGGTGGGACACCGAGATCAGCTCAGAGAGAGGTCGTCCCTGCTGCATTTCCTGCTTTTCCTTCTACCCCTTCTGTCTCCCGAGGATCCTGCTGGAAACCGGGATAGGCAGCCCAAGGGAGTTCGTGACACAGGCTTTTCATCGGCCATTGCCACGTGAGGCCTGAGCTGTCTCCGGAGCAGCGGGGAGACCATCGCGCCCTCCCTGCTCACCGGGAGCTGCCCAAGAGGTTGGCACTGCATTCCTGGCGCTGTTTGTTGTTACTGCCATAGTTGTTGTTGTTTGATTGCCTTGTTATATATATATATTTAGTAAAGAACTGTTACTCCTATTCCTTATATCTTTGCCTGAAAGCCCCTTAATTTCAAAATTATAAGCATTCGGAGGGGAGGGGGTTGCATTTCCATTCCAAGGGGGGCTCCTGCCTTCCTTGGCAGACACCTGTCTTTCAAACCAAGATAGATTTTGGCGCCCAACGTGGGGCTTGAGGGCATCGAGAGGAAAGAGTGAGAAAAGGAATAACAGTTATTGGGTAATCTAGTTTGTGTGATGAGCAGGCTCGAGGGCCAGACACGCAGCTCTGCTCTGGAAAGAAAGCCATGAACCATCTTGGAGAACTTTCCTGGTACGTTCCAGGAGACTTCTCCCAGCACCAGGAGACCAGGTAGTTGAGCCTCCATTCAAATGCTCTGCTGCATGGTTTCTGCTTTAAAGTTACAGAAGACGGTGGCATCTGCCAGCACCACCCAAGTGAAGGGCTTCTTCGTGGTTCCAGTTTTCAGGGCTTGAAAATGTTGATCATTGAAATGAATTCTGGGCAGAACTCGGTGTAGAGCCTCAGCCCCTCAGGTGAATTCTGTTAGGTACTTGAGAGAAAAGCAACCGAAAGCAGTCACCCAAACTGAACCCCCTCCTGAATCCTGACCTAGTTTTTAAGCTAAAGAAACCAAACCCTAAAACCTGCTGGAAATGAATGGCTTAAGATGATTAAACAAAAAGCCAAAACAACATAAAAAAAAAAAAAAAAATCATCACAACACACCCAAACTCAGACATGTAATTTTAAAGCATTTCCTTCCCTGTTTTCGAGCGATGAGAGGTTTTCTTCCCTGCATTTTGGCTAGCAAAGTAACAAAATGCATCTTTCCCATACTGTAGTAAGTGTTACGGACATTCGTAGAGGTGAGATGACTTGCAGCTCTGAAGACTAGACCAAGCATTGCAGCACAGAGATGTGGCAGTAGATATCATTAGGGAGCTACTTTAATTCCTGTGCCACAGCTTTCTATGTTTTTACAGCGCGGTTGTGTTGAGCATAATCTTTTTTCTTTCTCTTGTCCACAAGGTGAGGTGCCAGCAGATAGTTTGCTGAAGATGTTAATTTCATCTGGTTTTCAGCATACCAGTGTAGCTGTTCCCACAGCCAGCTTTGTGATCTGTGCTGTCCCGTGGGCTGGTTTTGACACCTGTGGCCTTGTAGCAGCACTGTGACAGGCCTTTTTTCATGCCAGACTTGGAAACAGAGAAGAATTCTGATGAGAAATACTGTCTGCATTCTAAGAATTAAGCAGATGCAGTGTGTAATAGTCTTTCATTTGGTTTACGTTCCTGTTTCGATGTTGCTTGACACTTGAGCCAGTAATCAAATACGCTGTTGACTGAAAAAGCTGATCTGTCCCCTGGTGAGCAGCGAGTCCAATGCTCACACACTCAGCAGATTCGTTGCTTATTCATTTGAGGGTTGCACAGGGCTGGGTGCTTGGTGGCTTCCCACAAATCAAGCACCCCAATAAAACTCTCTGTGTTGTATTCATTACAAAGTTAGCAGTTTACAAGCCCACCCTTTTATGATGATTGGTTGGTAATTTACATACAATTATAATCCCGGTGACTCCACACTTCCACTCCTGGGCATGCTCAGGGGAAGGGTCTTCACCCAGGCAAGGGGCTTTTTGACCTATGGGTGTGATTTTTAGTATTGTAATGAAGCCAGTTCCCTTAAGGAGAGCACTAATTGTTGTTTATCTGACAGTACAAAACTACATGAAACCAATAGAATCTCCAAACATGGTTCATGTTTTCCAGGGTGTCTCTTCTTCAAGGGCAGCCACTTCTCAATTAAAAGTCCCTAGACTGACTCTGTTGGCAACTTCAAGGACAGGCTTCTTGTTGCAGGCACCAATAGTTATCAAAAGGCCTGACTAAATTCGTAAGCAATGTCTGTGCAGATAACAATGCCACTGT
>JANVCC010003031.1:0-12679 GCA_025345505.1 Todiramphus chloris collaris | reverse complement strand
TCATCTCCGCTCACCCTCGGGCCGCGACATTATGTACTACATCTTCTCTGTGGTACTCTTTTCATGAAGTATCCAGTGTTATATTTTGTGTTTGTTTGAACCATTCTCCCTTGGAAGAAAGGATGATAATGCAGCTTGACAAGCTTCTTTAGTACTGAAGCATAATGTGATATTAAGCCTTCTGAATATAGTTGAATGACTGATCTGTTCCATTGCTTTCCCATTGATGGTTACGTGCAGTTCAATCACAACTTAAAATAATCAAGTGACTTATGCCTTGTTCCAGGAAAAACACAATTGCAGATCCTATTTTAATCAATGACTTCAGTCACCATGGTTAAACCTCTTTTTGTTTCTCTCTTTCTAGTACAGAGCAGTATTCAGAGGTTCCAGGAGAAGTTTTTTATCTTTGCTTTAACACCTCAGCAAGTCAGAGAAATCTGTATTTCCAGGTAAGTAGTGTGTGGCATAGTATAGGTGAACTTTTGAAAAATTTCAGGAGAACATGTGGATTTTTTTTTATTCATTTTATGGGTTGCATAAGCTTGCAGATGCAGAGTGATAATTATCACTGAAGTTATGCTGAGTTCATCTGTTTTCTTCAGGAACTACTGTGCACAGAGTTTATGTGCAGTTGGGGTAAACCCTATGCAACTTGAAACAGTAATTGTGATTATTTAGAGAGGTAGTAAGCTTTTCTTCCCTGCATGTTTCTTGGCTGCAGGAATGGAAGGCTGCTTTTATCTTTGCCCCAGTGTTCATGTTGTTGTAAGACGTGCTTAACTTGCAGTAGCTAAACAGATGTTGCTTGTAAGATTTGTTCATAACTCAATAAAAGAAAAAGAATAAAGTTTAATGATGTTGGAGCAGGTGTGTCAGTTCTTTCTGCATATGACCAGAATATAAGATCTGCTGTCTAAATAGGTACTTATCTTTCTTTCTTTGTCACAGGGACTTCTTGACAGGGGGCAGGAGAGATTACACAGTCCAAGTTCAGCTAAGGTACCCTTTTCATAGTGTTTTCTTAATTTCTTAATTGGTTAATGTGACATAACTCTAGATATTTGTGGGGACATGTGAATGTGGTGATACTTGAAAATGACACTTTCTCTTTTTGGGGATATAGGTTATGCCTAGCAGAGACAAGCTGTCCTCAAGAAGATAATTACCCTAATAGTTTGTGTATCAAAATAAATGGGAAGCTGTTTCCATTGCCGGTAAGCTTGTTTGTACATATTTGTGGCTTCCTTGACATGTGGGATGTGTGGTTTGTTTGTTTCTTTGTTGGTTTGGGTTTTTTTTCTGTAATGTTAGCTTTCTAAAACAATCAAGCTGTTTAGTAGCTAGAGAAATTTGAGTGATAATAATGTTAGGCATATGGTTTGTACATTTGCTGTGAGGTAGACATTACTACTAGTAATCATGTTACAGCCACTGCATGGATTGTGTTTTAGCCACCTGTAGCAAACCTCATCTGTTGCAGTAAACACAACAAAATAGGTCAAAAGCAAACCAGTTGTCTGCATAGGGAAATCCTCTTTATAGTTTTTGAAACTCCATAGACCACTGCAGGTATCTTTTGAAGGACAAAATCATATATGTCAGGGCAGGATGGAAATGGCCAGATAGAAGAGCAATCACACTTTCTGTCGATAGATTTTTCTGTCTCAAGCAGATTCCACCTACTTTGACTACTATGGTTCTTGCAAGAAGCATGGAAGACTTAAAGACCCAAATAACGTTGGCACTTGCTAGCCACTAGAATTGACAGCCTAACTGAACAGTGCTAGATCATGCTGGTTGTGATAGTCAAGCAGAGTGCTCTTAACTCCTGGAAGGCTAGGAAGGGAAGGTTTTGAAGTGTTCTAAGAGTATGAGATTGAATCTGATCTCAAGGTCATTGCTCTGTGGAAGAAAGCATCAAAAGCTTGACTGAAATGAAGCATGTGTGCTGCAGAGTCTGTCTCTAAAAAAAAAAGAAAAAACATTGGGAAATAAAAAAACCCTTGAATTCTTGCTCTCTTGAGAGCAAGGCAGCTTTTGTGGAAACCCACAAGTCTATGGGGCCAGATGGGATCCACCCAAGAGTGCTGAGGGAATTGGCAGTGGAACTTACCAAGCCTCTCTCCATCATTTATCAGCGATCCTGGTCAACTGGGGAGGTCCCAGATGACTGGAGACTTGACAATGTGACACCCATCTATAAGAAGGGCAGGAAGGATGATCCAGGGAACTACAGGCCTGTCAGCCCGAACTCAGTCCCGGGAAAGATTATGGAACAGTTCATTTTGAGGGTGATCACACAGCAAGTGCAGGACAATGGGGGGATCAGGCCCAGCCAACATGGGTTCATGAAGGGCAAGTCCTGTTTAACCAACCTGATCTCCTTCGATGACCAGGTGACCCGCCTAGTGGATGAGGGCAAGGCGGTGGATGTTGTCCACCTGGACTTCAGGAAGGCATTTGACACCGTTTCCCACAGGATTCTGCTGGAGAATCTGGCAGGTCATGGCATAGACAGGAGGACTCTTTGCTGGGTTAGAAACTGGCTGGATGGCTGAGCCCAGAGGGTGGTGGTGAACGGAGTAAAATCCAGTTGGCAACCAGTCACAAGCGGTGTCCCTCAGGGCTCAGTTTTGGGACCCGTCTTGTTTAATATATTCATCAATGACCTGGATGAGGGAATTGAATGTACCCTCAGTAAATTTGCAGATGACACAAAATTAAGCACAAATGTCGATCTGCTTGAGGGTAGGAAGGCTCTGCAGCGGGATCTGGACAGGCTGGAGAGATGGGCTGAGGTCAATTGTATGGAGTTTAACAAAGCCAAGTGCCGGGTCATGCACTTCGGTCACAACAACCCCCAGCAACGCTACAGGCTTGGGGAGGAGTGGCTGGAGAGCTGCCTGGCAGAAAAGGACCTGGAGGTGTTGGTCAATAGCCGGCTGAATATGAGCCAGCAGTGTGCCCAGGTGGCCAAGAAGGCCAATGGCATCCTGGCCTGTATCAGAAACGGTGTGACCAGTAGGAGTAGGGAGGTGATCGTACCCCTATACTCGGCACTTGTGAGACCACACCTTGAGCACTGTGTCCAGTTTTGGTCACCACAGTACAGGAGGGACATCGAGGTGCTGGAGCGAGTGCAGAGGAGGGCAACAAAGCTGGTGAAAGGGCTGGAAAGCATGCCCTATGAGGAGCGGCTGAGGGAACTGGGTTTGTTTAGTCTGGAGAAGAGGAGGCTGAGAGGAGACCTTATCGCCCTCTACAACTACCTAAAAGGAGGTTGTAGAGAGGCTGGTGTTGGTCTCTTCTCTCAAATTAGTAATGATAGGACGAGGGGGAATGGACTAAAGTTGCGTCAGGGGAAGTTTAGATTAGATATTAGGAGGAAATTCTTCACTGAGAGGGTAGTTAGGCACTGGAACAGGCTGCCCAGGGAGGTGGTGGAGTCACCATCCCTGGAGGTGTTTAAAGAACGATTAGATGTGGAGCTTGAGGATATGGTGTAGTGGTTGAGAAATGCTAGGACAAAGGTTGGACTTGATGACCCTGGAGGTCCTTTCCAACCATAATGATTCTATGATTCTATGATTCTATGATTTAGGTTGGAGACCAGCAGGATTATTGTGACTGGCACAGTATGTGTGGAAATACTCTCCTAAATGTTACAGGGATGGAATGTTTGTCCACATAAGCTCATTATAAAGTCACCATAGCAGAGAAAGACTTACTACAGCAAAGCAATTGGGATATATGCTCTATAAATGGCTGCAGCTGTTATGTCTGATTAAAGAAATGGCAAAACATTCACTCGTTTAAAAAGTGGGAAATTGTTAGCAGTCCCCATATATCTACTGCCTCTATGTTCTGCAATAAAGCACACATGGTAAAATTCCTGGTAGCTACTAGGTCTCTCATCTGGAGTGAGAACCATTTTAGAGTTACTCAACAATTGTCTGCTGCTCTGTCCTGGCAGACCTGCCCATAGAAGCTCTGAGTCCCTATTCTGTCACTGCAAGCAAGAGTCCTGTCTGAAATTAATAAAGGGCAAGGGTGAGGCACAGCTTCAAAATTAATTTCTTCCTGGATTAAAGGCAGTGATTATCCTATGGTATACTTGGCCAGTGAGTGGAAGAGGCTGTGTATTTCTGTTTTGTATTTTCAGATTTAGTGTCTTTCAAAGGAACTTTTTTTTTTTCTCCCCAAACATTAGGCTGTGAATGTGTGTGTTTCTCTGGGTAAAATGATATATGCATGTGGCAGTTTTCAGCATATCCTTTCTGGGAGAGTTTCTTGTATGGAACAACACTGTCTTGAACTAAATGAAATCCAGCAGTCAGTTCTGTGCAAGACATAGGGCTGCAATCTTTTATCTTTCTGGTGCAGGATGAGTTTTTTGAGATGCATGGACTGCAAGATGTCTATGTGAGCTCAAAAAGGAGATTCCTGTTGTAGACTGGCTTGCTTTTGTAGTGATAGATACAGGGTGAGATGAATTAACTGCAGTTAGGCCATGTGCTCCTTCACATAGCACAAGTATTTTCTGCTCATGATATACTGGAGAGTATGTGCTTGCCTTGAAGCAACAGGGAATTAGATGGGTCCTGGTTCAATTCACAAATATTATATAGAATATAAATCTACAGAGAGAAGCAGTCCAGGCTATGAAATTCATTACTGAAGCTGAGCAAACAATACCTAGTTGATTTTATTTCTGTAGACAAAAGCAAAGCCTATTAGTTCTTAAATACAGCTGATATTCCATGTACAGCCCTTCATCAGGGGTCTTAGCAAAGAACAGATGACAACCTGTTGTTAATGGGGTGTGGTGGGTTGGTCCTGGCACGGCACCAGGTGCCCACCAAGCCCTTCTATCACTCCCCCCAACCCCCTTCAGCACGGCACACAGGGAGAGAATAAGACGCAAAGCACAGGGGTGTGGGTTATGATAGATAAGATGTTATTTTCTACTTCCCATCCGCAGGTGATGTCGGGCCGAGTCCAGAAAGCAGGGCTCCAGGAACACGAAGCAGCCGCTTGGAGGACAAAGCAGAATGCCCCCCCATCCTCCTCCTGCCCTCTCCCTTTATTGTTGAGCTGACGTCATATGGTATGGAATATCCCACTGGTCAGCTCAGGTCTGCTGTATCCTCTCCCCCATCTTGCCTCCCCAGCCTCTGGTGCCGTGTGAGCACTGGCAGTCATAACACGGGTGTGTTATCAACACCCTCCAGCTCCCAGTGCTGCAGCATGAGGGCTGGATGGGGAAAAGCAGCTCAGCCAGACCCACTACATGGGGATAGGTGTAGTTGTAGCTCACTGAAAGGTCTTTAAACTAGACTCGAAGGGAGATGGGGATAAAACTGGGCTTGCTAGAGAGGAGCCTAGGAACAACCTGCCACTACCTGTGGGGCAGTGTGGTAGTAAGTCTTACAGTCAACTGTCTCAGTGGAGGTGGGGGATGATGATATATGTGTCAGCAAAGACACAAGTGTTGATAGGCTGGTAACTATTGAGGCATCTGAGAACTGGCTGGTGGGAATTGGGACTTCTCCCTCCAAGAAGGTGGCAGGATCATTAACCCAGATGAGGTGGATCTGTACCAATGCATACAGCATGGGCAACAAGCAGGAGGAACTGGAGGCCATTGTGCAGCGAGAAAACGATGATATAGCTGCCATCAAAGAAACGTGGGATGATTCACATGACTGGAGTGCTGCAACTGATGGCTACTAACTTTTCAGAAAGAACAGGTGAGGAAGGTGAGGCGATGGAGTGGCCCTCTATGTCAGGGAGGGATATGAATGTCTATAACTTAATGATGGAAATGACATGGTCGAGTGCTTATGGGTAAGAATCAAGGGGAAGGCCAACAAGACAGATACTGTGGTGGGAGTTTGTTACAGACTGCCCAATCAGGATGATGAGACTGATGAAATATTCTATAAGCAGTAGGGAGAGGTTTCGCAATTGCTGTCTCTTGATCTCGTGGGGGGACTTCAACTTCCCAGATGTGTGCTGGGAATATAATACAGCAGAGAGGGAACAGTCCCCAAGGTTCTTGGAGTGTGTGGAAGAGAACTTCCTGATGCATCTGTTGAAAGAGCCAACTAGGAAAGGCACCCTCCTGGACCTGCTGCTTGTTAACAGAGAAGGACTTATGGGGGAAGTAATGGTTGGAGGCCATCTTGGGCTTAGTGATCATAGAAATAATAGAGTTTTTGATTCTTGGAGAAATAAGGAGGGGGGTTTAGCGGAACTGCTACCTTGGACTTCAGTAGGGCAGACTTTGGCCTGTTCAGGAGACTGATTAGCAGTGTCCTTTGGGAGGCTGTCCTGAAGGACAAAGAAGTCCAGGAAGGCTGGGCACTCTTCAAGAAGGAAATCTTAAAAGCACAGGAACAGGCCATCCCTATGTCCAGAAAGACAGGGTGGTGGGGAAGAAGACCAGCCTGGCTGAATGGAGAGCTTTGGCTGGATCTCAGGAACAAAAGGAGAGTTTATGTCCTTTGGAAAAGGGGGCAGGCCACTCAGGAGGACTACAAAGATGCAGTGAAGCTATGCAGGGAGAATATCATAAGGGCCAAAGCCCAAATAGAACTCAATTTAACTATAGCTGTAAAAGATAAAAAATAATGCTTCTATAAATATGTTAACAAAAGGAGGACTAGGGAGAATCTCCATCCTTTATTGGATGCAGAGGGAAACATAGTGACTAAGGATGAGGAAAAGGCTGAGGTACTTAATGCCTTCTTTGCCTCAGTCTTTAATCGCAGGACTAGCTCCTTGAGCTGGAAGACAGGGATGGGGAACAGGAGGAGGCCTCCATAATTCACATACACAAGTGTATGGGGCCAGATCGGTTACACCCAAGAGTGCTGAAGGAGTTGGTGGATGTGCTTACCAAGCCACTCTTCATGATTTATCAGCAGCCCTGGCTAACCAGGGAGGTCTCAGTGGACTGGAGGTTAGCACATGTGACACCCATCTATAAGAAGGGCTGGAAGGAGGATCCAGGGAACTGAAGACCTGTCAGTCTGACCTCGATGCCAGGGAAGGTCATGGAGCAGATCATCTTGAGTGCCATAACATGCCATCTACAGGACAACCAGGCAATCAGTCCCAGTCAGCACAGATTCGTGAAGGGCAGGTCGTGCTTAACTCACCTCATCTCCTTCTATGACAAGGTGACCTGCTTGGCATATGAAGGAAAGGCTGTGGATGTTGTTTATCTGGACTTTAGTAAAGCTTTTGACACTGTTCCCCACAGCATCCTCATGAAAAAAACTGTCTGCCCTAGGCCTGGATGGCTGTATGCTCTGCTGGATCAAACGCTGGCTGGCCAGGCCCAGAGAGTCATGGTGAACGGAATTAAATCCAGTTGGTGTCCAGTCACCAGTGGTGTTCGCCAAGGCTCAGTGCTGAGGCCACTCCTATTTAATATCATTATTAATGACCTTGACGAGGTGATTGAGAGCACCCTCAGTAAGTTTTCAGATGACACCAAGTAAGGTGGGAGTGTTAGTCTGCTTGAAGGTATGAAGGTTCTTCAGGGGACCTGGACAGGCTGGATCAATGGTCTAAGGCCAGTCATGGGCTTCAACAAGGCCAAGTGTCGAATCCTGCACTTGGGCCACAACAACCCCATGCAATGCTATACACTTGGAGAGGAGTGGCTGGAAAGCTGCTTGGCAGATAGTGACCTGAGGGTATTGATTGACAGACAGCTGAACATGAGGCAGTAGTGTGCCCAGGTAGCCAAGAAGGCCAATGACATCCTAGCCTGCATCAGGAATTGTTGTGGGAGGCCTGGGCTTGTCCGAGGAATTAGAATGTTAGATAAATAGCCTTGAGTGAACATCTATGTCACCCTTGAGGAGGCCAGAAAGTCCTGAGGAAAGAACCACCAGTTCACAAACAGGGAAAGCTCATCCATGTTATAACAGAAAGAAAGAAGCACCCAATTGTGGACAGGTGGTCTTTGATTGGGCCAATCAGGTGTGGGCACTTATTATTAGAAGGATTATAAAAGGGCTTGCAGCCACAGCAGCAGCATTAGAAGTATGAGCATTTGAGCCTTTGGAGTAGTAGTGTGTGAGTGTGATGAGTCTGTCTCAACAATGACATGTCAAGCCATACTTCCACAAGGAATAGTGTGGGCAGCAGGACTAGGGAAGTGATTGTCCCACTGTACTTGACCCTGGTGAGTCTGCACCTTGAGTACTGTGTTCAGTTTTGGGCTCTGCAGTATAAGAAAGACATCAAGGGTCTGGAGCAGATTCAGAGAAGGGCAATGAATCTGGTGAGGGGTCTTGAGAATAAGTCTTATGAGGAGTGGCTGAGGGAGCTGGGGTTGTTTAGTCTGAAGATAAAGGAGGCTGAGGGGGACCTTATTGCTCTCTACAACTACCTGAAATGAAGTTGTAGAGAGATGGGTGTTGGTCTCTTCTCACAAGTCATAACTGATAGGACAAGAGGAAATGGCATCAAGTTACGCCAGGAGAGGTTTAGGTTGGACATTAAGAAAAACTTCTATACCGAAAGGGTTATCAAAGACTGGAACAGGCTGCCCAGGGAAGTGGTTGAATTACCATCCCTGGATGTATTTAAAACCCACCTAGATATGGTGCTTAAGGATATGGTGTGGTAGTGACCCTGATAAGAATTAGATAATGGTTGGACTCTATCGGAAAGGTCTTTTCCAACCGTAGCAATTCTGTGATGGGAGTCAAAGCAGACACCAAGGAGATGTGAAGCTCTTGCAACAAAACTTTTTTTCTTAAAAAAAAAAAAAAAGTGTTTTCTGAGTGTGAGACACTGAATTAACTCTTCATGATGGAGTAACAGTGGGGAAGGGAAGATCAACTGATGTCATCTGTCTGGATTTGTGCAAAGCCTTTGACACTGTCCTGCATGACATCCTGGTCTCTAAATTAGAGAGACTGATTTGATGGATAGACCACAGGGTGGATAAGGAATTGGCTGGATGGTTGCACTCAGAGTTGTTGTCAATGGTTTGATGTCCAAGTGTCGACCACGCACAGAATTGCTATGGTTGGAAAAGATCTTTAAGATCATCAAGTCCAACCATTATCTAATTCTACTAGTGCCACCACTACACCATATCCTTAAGTACCATATCTAGACAGCTTTTAAATACATCCAGGGATGGTAATTCAATCACTTCCCTGGGCAGCCTGTTCCAGTTGAAGGGCAGCTTCAACTTGACCAGTAATGAGTGGTATTCCTCAGGGATTGGTATTGGGACAGGTGTTGTTTTACATCATTGTCATCAAAATGGACAGTGGGATTGAGTGTATCCTCAGCAAGTTTGTGGGTGACAGCAAGCTGTGTAGTGCAGTTGACATACTGGAAGGAAGGGATGCCATCCAGAGGAACCTGGACAGGCTTGAGAGGTGGGCCCATGCTGACCTCATAAAGTTCAACAAGGCCAATTGCAAGATCCTGCACCTGGGTTGAGGCAATCCCAAGCACAAGTAAAGGCTGGGTGGAATATGGATTGAGAGAACGCCTGAGGAGAAAGATCTGGGAGTACTGGTTGATGAACAGCTCAATATGAGCCAGCAATGTGTGAATGCAGCCCAGAAAGGCAACCGTATCCTAGGCTGCATCTTGGCCAGCAGGTTGAGGGAGGTGATTCTGCCCCTCTATTCTGCTCTTGTGAAACCCTCACCTGGAGTACTGCATCTAGCTCTTGAGCCCCCAACGCAAGAAGGATATGTTGGAGTGGGTCCAGAGGAGGACTATGAAGATGATCAGAGGACTGGAAAACTTCTATGACAGGCTGAGAGAGTTGGGCTTGTTCAGCCTGGAGAAGGCTCTGGGGAGACCTTATTGTGGCCTACCAGTATCTGAAGGGGACCTACAAGAAGGCTGGGGAGGGATTTTGTACAAAGGCTTGTAGTAATAGGGCAGGGTAATGGTTTGAAACTGGCAGAGGTAGATTTAGATTGGAAGAAAGAAGGAAATTCTTCACTCTGAGGGTGGTGAGACACTGGAACAGGCTACCCAGGGAAGGTGTGGATGCTCCATCACTGGATGTGTTTGAGGCCAGGCTGGATGGAGCTTTGAGCAGTCTGGTCTAGTGGGAGGTACCCCTGCCATGGCAGGAGGGTTGGTACTAGATAGTATGCAAGGTCCCTTCCAACGAGGGAGTGGGTAGAGTCACTAAGGCTGTATCCTTGTGATGTTCCAGTCTTTCAGTGGGATGGGGGGGAAGAGGACAGGACAAAGCATCAACATTGCTTTTTATTCTTCCAATGAACTTACTTGGATCAAAACTGCTCCCTTCCACCTTTTCAGCACTTCTGTAAAACCACTTTAAAACAAATAGGTGCTTTAAAATTGTGGTTGGCTTATGGTTTTAAACTGTCAAAGACAGTTTAATTTTTCAGGGTAAGTTTTGAATTTAGTCTCCAGCCTAGATAGCCCCTAGGCTTACCTGCTTCTTATAGATCTGTTTAAAACAAGTCTGTTTCAGCAGGTTTCAAAGTACAGTATGCAGATTTGACAGCACTTCCTTTGTCCTTTTTTTCCTACAGGGATATGCTCCACTGTCAAAAAATGGAATTGAGCAGAAGTGACCTGGGTGCCCCTTGAATATAACATCTCTAGTTAGATTGTCATCAGCAGTGCCAAACCAGATTTCCATTTCCTGGGCTTCTGAAGTTGGAAAGGTAAATTATATGTTCTGTAGGATGTGGAAAGTTGTCTAAATAACTTCACCAGAGAGCATTTAGTATTAGGTGGCTGAATTTATTATCAGTGTCAGGAAACAAAGTTTGCCATAGAAGTATGGTAGCTTACAGTAACACATATAAGATTTGCATGCAGATGGCAAAGGCTTCCTTATAAAATTCACATTAGAAATTCTGCTGTTAGGGGTTGCCTGAAATGTATCAAAAATAACAAAATCTCTTTGTAGTGTAAATAGTACAAAACAGTTTAGACATGACAAAACAAAAGGAAAGCCTACTTTCTTCCTTGTAGTCTGATGGTGTGAAAAATGAAATTATGTAGCCATATATTCTAAAGCATGTTTCTCAGTATCTGTTGTAACTGTCCATTGGAGAAGGCTTTTTAAAACTGACCAGATGTGCTAAGGCTATGGGATTGAAGACGTAATTTGCTTTTGAGGTTTTTGTGTTTTCTAACCAAGTAATAAATACTAAGTAGTTTTACAAAAGCAATTTTTATTTAATGGGAAGAACTGGTTAATGGATATTTTAATCTCTGTTCTTATGAGATTCCTTTTTACATGAAAATGGCCCCTCTGAGTTGATCTTAAATTGTACTTGCAAATAAACCAAAACAGAGGTGGAATTTCCAACCCAGAAAGCTCAGCAGTTTGCTGTGAAGGGTTTGCTGGGGAGATATCAGGCTGCTGGTATTGGGGCTTGATGGATCTCAAACATGCTTGGTTGGACCATACTTGTGTGGCTTGTGTATTTGTAATGCAGGATATCTGAGCATTGTGTTTTCTTACAAATGAATAGTATTTAGGAAGTTTGGGTGACTTAAAGGAGAAATGTCTCAATGTGAGGAAGCATGGAGAGCTGTGAAAAAAGTAGAAAATTGAAGTTTCTTTGTAATGCAGTTCTAAACTTCATGGAAAGCTGTAATGGGAGAAAAGCATGCTAGACTTCAGGTGGCAGGAGATAAAGAGAATGGTGACTGAAATGTGATACCTGTTGCTTTCTAGTGCTGCAGTCATGAATCATAGTTGAAAAGGAATTAGCCTTTAAAATGGCTATGTCTTTGTTTAGAAATCCCCCTATGGATTTACTAAGGAAAGAAAGGGAAAGTGAGAGGGATTTCTGAATTCTTACTAGGTTTAAATAGCTGTTGCAGCAGCCCTTTCCAACTGTTGGTAAGTCAAGAACTACTTTTTCCTCTCTCTGATTAGTTGTGTAAATTCTTCTGGATTCAGTTATCAAAGTAGCTTACCTCTTTTTTCCTCAAAATCTGTGGACTGGAGACACCACATGTTTCAAAGTGAGACTTCAGTATAAGCTTTTATATGTTAATTAAAATGTAAAAAAAAGTTGGAGAGAAAGCTAATGTTCAGAAAATAAATGAAGGGCAGTGCTGACAGCAAAGGTTTGGTGTTTTGTTGTTTTGGTTTTTTTTTCGAAAACAGAGGTGAAGGGAAAGATCTAAGCTGTTGCTTTCAATCATAAAACACAAGACTCTTGAAATGACTGCAGTGTTGTGTGTGGTCTTGGCCTCTCCTGCTGACCCCTGCTTTCTTCCTCCCTTGTATCTGCCAAAACATTCTCATGGAAGCAGATGAACTGGAGGTTGTCCCAGCATTCCCCCTTGCCCTGAGAGGTAAAGTGAGTTCTTTAATGTTGGTGCTCTGCTCTAAGTATCAGAACTTGTATAGCAGCTGTTGCTATTCATCTTCTAAATGAGACCCTTGGGGATAGTGTGGAGTGTCAGTGGGCTCACATGCTAAGGGCTTATTGCCATGTACTTTGAGAGTGGAGGGCTTCTGGAACGAAGGAGGTATTAGTCCCATAGAGACAGTCAGACTTGAGCCCATAGAATTGTTTCTGTAGACAATAAACAGTGCAATGTATGGTTATTCTTTAATGAAAAAAAAAAAAAATCAATTTTTTTTTTTTTAGTGACTTCCCATTTAGATAGCTCTTACCTG
>JANVCC010003027.1:0-13397 GCA_025345505.1 Todiramphus chloris collaris | reverse complement strand
TTTTTTTTTTTTTTTTTTTTTAAGGGAATACTTGATTACTGTTTAGAGAAGAGGTGACCAAGGCATTGTCCAAGTGATTTTGATCCAGGGGGACCCCTCAGGAGGTCTGGATTGGTAGGAGATCTGTCTCTTCAGGACTGACACTCCAAGAACAACTTGGCTTCTCACCTCCACAACCTCCCCACCCCTGACATTGGCCACCTGGGACTGACATCCCTGGTCCTTGCCTCAGACTTCTGCCCTGCTCTCTGCAGCTGGAGTTTCCAGCTCCATGGCACCAGCTCCCACCTGCTCTCCTCTGGGAAGTGGCTGCACACAGGCACAGGATAATTTCTCCTCTCTGTGTGAAAACATTTCTTCTCTGTTTTAGGAAACAAAATTAAAGCCTGACAAAGTGTCATGAAAAACAAACCCCCTCTGTAACCATCTGCTCAGGACAAGCTGCCTCTCATGAGGTGGCCTCTCTACAAGGGAGAATCTGGTGAGATACAATATTTTTGGTAGGTACACACAAACAGATGGATACAAACACAATGAAAGAGTTGTCTGTGGAGACCATTAGACCATTGAAAGACATGTCAACTTTTGCTCCCTGAAACTCCAAACAGCCACAAAGGTGAGAGGTGTCTGAATAAAAGAACAAAAACTAAGGGGAGGAGAAAACTGGAGAATCATGAGAAGGGCCTTTGCCTGGACAGTCTGCAGCTGAATAGACAACTTTGGAGATCACCCTTGTTTCTACAGAATCTGAAAATAGATGAAGGAGGAAAGAAATCCTGTACATGGCATAAGCAGCAGGGTCTGACATGGTCATGATTTTGCAGCAATTTCAGAGTCATTGTTGATGAGAGGGAGATGAAAATGTTGGATTTTATCAGCCCTTCATCATTCATGGTAGAGTTGAGTATTTTACAAGGAAGAAGTAGGGCAATAAGTAGGATTCCAACCCTGGACTTCTGCAGGGCTAACTTTGGACTCTGCAAAGATCTACTTGCAGTAATCCCATGAGCTAAGACTCTGGAAGGAAAAGAGACCCAAGAGAGCTGGTCAATTTTTAAATACCACTTCCGCCAAGACCAAGATAGGTGCATTTCTTTGAGTAAAAAA
This sequence comes from Todiramphus chloris collaris, assembly GCA_025345505.1. Lineage (NCBI taxonomy): Eukaryota > Metazoa > Chordata > Aves > Coraciiformes > Alcedinidae > Todiramphus > Todiramphus chloris. The sequence continues at coordinate 12,290 of JANVCC010003027.1, read as the reverse complement.
TCATGTAGAGGTGGTAAAAGACCTGCCTGGATGAGCAAGGATCTTCTGAAGAAAGTCTCGTGGAAGAAAGAAATTTACAGGTTGTGGAAGAAAGGACTTGTCACTTGGGAGAACTACAGGGACGTTGTCAGGGTTTGTAGGAAGGCAACAAGAAAGGCCAAAGGCCTCTTAGAACATAAACTGTCAAAGGAAGTAGAAGAGAACAAGACCATTTCAAATACATCAGCAATAAAAGTAGGAATAGGGAAATGTGGGCCCACTGCTGAATGAGGTGGGAGATGTGGAAAAATGATGGAGCAGCTCAATTTGAATTTCATCTCTAACCATATGGAAGATAAGAAGGTTATCAGGAGTAGCCATCATGGATTTACCAAGGGGAAATCATGCTTGACTAATCTGATAGCCTTCTATGATGTTGTGACTGAACGGATAGATGCAAGGAGAAGAGTGGATGTAGTCTCCCTCGACCATAGCAAGGCTTGTGACACTGTTTCCCATAACATCCTCATGAGCAAGCTAAGGTCTTGTGGGATAGAAGAATGGACAGTGGAATGGAGTCAGAACTGGCTACACAATACAGCCCAAAGACTGGTGATCAGTGGTGCAGAGTCCAGCTGGAGCTCTGTAACTCCTCTTGCCCCACATCCTATCAATCCACCTGTGACATCACAGAACCTTGCACAAACCAGGCCCCTTAGCCTGCACCATCTCTTGCTCATCCATCTGTGACATCACAAACCTCTGCACAGCCAGGACCCTGTTCCTGCCTTGTCTCGTACTCAACCACCTGTGACATCACAAGACACTAAACAATCCAGGTGCCTGGTCCTGCCTCATCTCTCACTCATCCACTTGTGCACCACAATAACCCTGTAGGTGCCAGGACCTTGGTCCTGCCCAATCACCTGCTAACTCCCATGTGACATCACAACCCCCAGCACAAGGCTGTTCCCTGCCCTGTCTACAACTCAGCCACCTGTGACATCACAAACACCTGAACAAAACAGGTCCCTGAACCATCTCCTATTGATGGAGCTGTGAAATCACAATTCCCCAAAAAACAAGGGAGTTCTCCTGTCCCATCTCTTACTCATCCATCTGTGACATCACAGCCCCCAGCACAAACCATATCCCTGGCCAGCACTCTATCCTACCCATGGAGCTGTGACATCACAGACCCCTGTATAAGCCAGGTCCCTGCTCCTGCCCTGTCTCTTACTAAATCACTTGTGACATCAGAAAGTCCTGCACAAGACAGTCAGTGCTCCTTCGCATCTGCTACTCATCCACCTGTGACATCAGAAATCCCTACACAAGCCAGGGGCCTCCTCTTGCCCCATCCCCTATCAATCCACCTGTGACATCACAGAATCTTGAACAATCCGGGTCACTCATCCTTTCTGATCACCTACCCATCCACCTGTGATGTCAGAAAGCCCTACATCAACCAGGAGGCTCCTTCTACTCAAACTACTATGAATCCAGCTGTGACATCACAGAACCCTGCACAAGCCAGGTCCCTGCACCTACCCCATCTCTTATTGGTCTATCTGTAACATGCCCCAGACTATCCAGGGGACTGTGCCTGCCCCATCCCCAACTAATCCACGTGACATCACAAACTCCTGCACAAACCAGTTCCTTGCCCCTTCTCTTACCCATGGATCTGAGATGTCACAAACCCTGAAGATGCCAGGTCCCTGCATCATCTACACGTGGAGCTGTGACATCACAAACCCCTGTAGAAGCCAGGTCCTTGCTCATGCACCATCTCCTGTGCATCCATCTGTGACATCACAAACCCCTGAACAGCCAGGACCTTGTCTCGTACACAACCACCTGTGACATCACAAATCACTAAAGGATCCAGGGTCTTGTTCATGCCCCAGCTCCTACTAACCCACCTGTGACATCACAAATCACTAAACAAGCAGGGGCCTTCTTCTGCCTTCTCATCAACCTGTGACATCAAAATCCTTGAAAGAACCATATCCCTGGTCCTACTGCATCTCCTACTCATCCCCCTGTGACATCACAAACCCCTGCACAAGCCGGATGCCTTCTTCTGTCCCATCTACTACACATTCCCATGTGACATCACAAACACCTGCACACTCTTGATCCCTGGTCCTTCCCCATCTCCTACTTCTAAAACTATGACATCAAAAACATCTTCACAAATCAGGTCCACGCTCTTGCCCCCTGTCCTACTGACGAACTTGTGATAGCACAAACCCCTGCACAAGCTGGGTCCCTCATCCTCACCAATCACCTACTCATTCACCTGTGACATCAGAAAGCCCTGCACCAGCCAGGGGGCTCCTTCTGCTCCATCTACTATGAATCCACCTGGCAAAAGCCACTTCCCTGTCCCAGCTGCTACTCATCCACCTGTGACATCACAGAACCTTGCACAAGCCAGGTCCCTGCTCCTCCCTCATGTCCTACTCACCTGTGACATCACAAAGCCCTGCAAAAGCCAGTTCCTCATGCTTGCTCATCTCCTACTCAACTGCCTATGACATCAAAAGCCCTAAACAAGACATGGGTTTTCTCTTGCTTCATGCCCAATAAGTAGATGTGTGACATCACAAACCCCTGCACAACCTGGGTCCCTGCTTCTGCCCCGTGTCCTTTGCATGCTCATGTGACATAAGAAATCCCAGCACGGGTGTGTCCCTGGTCCTGGGCCGTCTCCTATGCATTTATATGTGATGTCACAGTGCTTCACACTAATCACGTTCTTGTTCCTGCCCCATCTCCTACTTTTCCACTGCTGACATCAGAAACACCTGCTCAAGCAAAGTCCCTGCCCCATCTCCTACTCATCCATCTGTGACATCACAGAACCTTGAACAAGCCAGGTCCCTGCTCCTGCCCCATGCTCTACTCAGCTATGACATCACAAGCCCCTGCAAAATCCAACTCCTACTCCATGATCATCTCCTACTCATCCACCTCTGACATCACAAATACCTGCACAAAACAAGTCCCTGCCCCCTTATTCATGGAGTTGTGACATCTCAGAATCACAGAATCATTTAGGTTGGAAAAGACCCTTGGGATAATCGTGTCCAACCATTAGCCCTACTCTACAAGTTCACCCCTAGACCATAGCCCCCAACACCGCATCCAAGTGATGTTTAAACACATCCAGGGATGGCAACTCAACCACCTCCCTGGGCAGCCCATTCCAATATCTCACCACCCTTTCAGTGAAGATTTTTTTCCTAGTGTCTCATCTAAACCTACCTTGTTTCAGCTTTAGGCCATTCCCTCTGGTTCTGTCACTAATTACCTGAGAGAAGAGCCCAGCACCAGCCTCTCTACAATGTCCTTTCAGGGAGTTGTAGAGAATGATGAGGTCTCCCCTCAGCCTCCTCTTCCTCAAACTAAACAGACCCAGCTCCTTCAAACGATCCTCATGTGATCTATTTTCCAATCCCTTGACCAGCTTCGTTGCCCTCCTCTGGACCCGCTCCAATACCTCGATATCTCTCTTGTACTGAGGTGCCCAAAACTGGACACAGTACTCAAGGTGAGACCTCACCAGTGCTGAGTACAGGGGGACAATCACTTCCCTACTTCTGCTGGTCACACTATTTCTAATACAGGCCAGGATGCCATTGGCCTTCTTTGCCACTTGGGCACACTGCTGGCTCATGTTCGTTTGCCTGTCTATTATAACCCCCAGATGCCTCTCTGCCAGACAGCTCTCCAACCACACTTCCCCGAGCCTGTAGCTTTGCATGGGGTTGCTGCGGCCCAAGTGCAGGACCTGGCACTTGGCCTTCTTGAAACTCATACCCTTAGCAGTGGCCCAGCGATCCAGTCTATCCCAATCTCTCTGGAGAGCTTCTGTATCCCCACGCAGATCAACACACCTGCCTAACTTGGTGTCATCTGCAAATTTACTGATGGTAGACGCTGTCTTCATCAAGATCATCAATAAAGATGTTAAATAGAAACGGCCCCAGCACTGAGCCCTGAGGAACACCACTTGTGACCTGCCGCCAGCTGGATTTAGTACCATTGGCCTGGTCCGTCCAGCCAGTGCTTGATCCAGCAGATCGTATTCTCATCCAGGTCAGGAGCAGACAGTTTTTCCATTAGAAATCTATGGGGAACAGTGTCAAAAGCCTTCTGGAAGTCCAGGTAGACCAAATCCACAGCCTTTCCCTCGTCCAATAGTCGGGTTATCTTGTCATAGAAGGAGATCAGGTTCGTCAGGCAAGAACTGCCTTTCCTAAACCCATGCTGACTGGGCCTGATCCGCTGGTTGCCCTCTATACAACTTGTAAGAGCATTCAGGATGATCTGTTCCATGACCTTCCCTGGTACCGAGGTCAGACTGACAGGTCTATAGTTACTTGGATCCTCCTTTCTGCCTTTCTTGTAGATGGGCGTCACATTTGCTAACCTCCAGTGCATTGGGACCTCCCCAGTTAGCCAGGACTTCAGATAAATAATGGAAAGTGGCTTGGCAAGCATATCCGCCAGCTCTTTCAGCACCCTTGGGTAACTGAAGTTAAATGTTCTTGCCACTTCTTCTCCCAAAATAAAGAAATTGTTCTTCCATCCTTGGCCCTGACTCTTTTGGCCCCATGCATGCCATGCTCCAATTAATAGGGCTAGCATCAGGTATAAGGGTCCAGTATGACTTACTCCTCCACTCCCCATGCCTATTGGAGTGCTGCCAACAGATAGGGATGTATAGTTTTCTTCTTGGTGGCAAGAGTATTGGTCAATCCGGTCTTGCCCCTTATCCTTCCTGGCACCTTTATAGCCGATTATTTCCCTGAGCCCTTTCCCACACGAAGCAGGCACTACGACTCAAAACCTTATAGCAATCTGCCTCAGACACTTCTAGAGATTCTGAGTGTCCCAGTTCCCATCCACAGAAGGTTTTGCTATTACTGAGGATATTGCTGAGTATTCTTCACTTTGTCCCTGACACTTGGGACAATAGGGGTGTCACAAATATGAGACACAGGACCACCTGGAATTACATTCCCCACACTCACAAGTAACCCATCCCATGTGTACATATCCCGGATGTTTAATACATGGAATATAAGGTAGTACGAGTCTTTCCTGTTCTCTGGACGCAAAAGCCGTTTTATATAATCCGTATCCCCCTGACTGAAGTGGGATCCTCTCTTCCTTCCAAAAGGCAAATTGAATTTTGTGCAATATCTGTCCCTGTTTTATATCAAACCATGAATATAAGCTTGATCTCACCCCAGTATCCTGGGAAAGTGTCCGGAAGTTTTCATGATCCGCAAAGTCCATTAATTACATAGTAAATTCCATCCCTGTTCAAAAGCATACATTAATCAATTTCTCTTAATTTTCATTCATAATTCTCCAGGCGTAGATTCTACCCTCTAGGCTCCCACAGTCACAGGTCCCTTAACCCTCGAGGCATGTGTCCAACCCTTTTCTGCCATTCTTATGGCTGTTTCAGTTGTAAGTAAAACAAGATAGGGGCCTTCCCACTGCGGGGTTAGTGATTCCTCCTTCCATGTTTTTATCAAGACCTTGTCTCCTGGTTGTATCTTATGGATAGCAAATCCTAATGGAACACTTTGCACCAAAAGTCCTTTTCCCCTTAATTGCTCTAGTTGCTTCCCTACCGCAATTACATATTTTTGGTCCTCATAATTCTCTATTAGGGAATGATCCAATGGCATCCCCTGGGAATATGGCATCCCATATAACATCTCATAAGGTGAGATTCCAGTTTCGCTATGAGGCATGGTTCTAATATGTAATAATGCCAATGGTAAACATTTTACCCATGACAACTGGGTTTCAATCATTAATTTAACTAATTGTTGTTTAATAGTCTGATTCATTCTTTCAACCCGCCCTGAACTTTGAGGATGCCATGGGGTATGATACTCCCACTTAATGCCCAGGGCTATGGTCAAGGTCCTTAACACTTTGGACGTAAAATGTGTTCCCTGGTCAGAATCAATATGTCCAATTAAACCAAAGCATGGTATGACACTTTCTAATAGCATTTTGGCTACTATAGCAGCAGTTGCCCGTGCAGCTGGGTAAGCTTCTACCCAATGCGTTAGTTGATCCACTATTACCAGCAAATATTTAAATTGTCCCACCTTAGGTAGTTCAGTAAAATCAATCTGTATCCTTTCAAATGGTAGATAAGCAATCCTTCTTCCCCCAGCAGGTGTTTGCCTTACCACCTTCTTATTCACCTTCTGACAGGTTAAACATCCCTGAGTGATCTGTCTGGCTATTTCATATATCCCTATGCATCCATAAAATTTCAAAAACTGGTCACTTAATGCTCGAGTTCCCCAATGGGTCTGTAAGTGTAACCAAAATAGCAAACGCCTAGCCTGGTCTTTTGATAGTATTTGTCTTCCATCTGGTAAAACCCACTTCCCCCCTTTCTTCTCTGCGCCCGTCGTTTTTATTATTTTTATTTCTGCTTCAGAATCCTTTTCTTCTGATTCGTTTTGTTCCTCTTCTACCTCCTGTACAGTTAAAACTGTACTATGCTTTCTGAGTGCTGCCTCCTGAGCCTCCTTATCGGCTAGGTTATTTCCTCTTATGAGCAGGCTAGTTCCCTTCTGATGTCCCCTGATGTGGACTATTGCGATCCTCTTAGGTCCTCTCAATGCCTGTAAAATCTTAATAATAAAATCCCTTCCCTTGGGTCCCTATAAGTACTCTTTCTTCCCAAATTTTCCCAAATGTGTGGACCACTCCATAGGCATACTTAGAATCCATATAAATAGTACCACTTCTTTCTTTAAACAGTTCCAGTGCTCATAATAATGCATAGAGCTCACATGCCTGAGCTGACCAGGCAGCACTCAGAGGTCCTGATTCCATTAGGGTCATTTGTCTATTTATAATAGCATATCCTGACCTTATTTTCCCTTCTATGACCCTAGATGACCCATCAATAAATAACCTTCCTCCTTCTTCTAGTTCTGCTTCCTCAAGATCAGGTCAGATTTTGGTTTGCAGCTCAATCACCTCTACACAATCATGCTGTAATTCCTGCAAAGGTTCTCCATATAAAAATTGTGCAGGGCTCTGCGCAGTCATTACTCTCAACTCTAAATTAGGAGAGTCTATCAATATAGACTCATATTTCAATATTCTACTATCAGTTAACCATTTTTCGGCTTTCTGTTGAAGTACTCCCCTGACATTATGAGGCGTGTATACCTTCAGGGGCACACTAAACGTGACTTTTCTGGCTTCCTCTATTAATAGAGCAGTAGCCACAGTTGCTTGTAAACACACAGGCCACCCTCTACTCACAGGGTCCAAAAACTTCGGACTATAACCTACAGGTTTCTTGATTCCTGCCCATTCTTGGGTCAATATTCCATATGCCGTTTGGTTAGAAACATTTACAAATAGGTGAAAGGGTCTTTCTAGATCCGGGAGGCTTAATACCGGAGCCTCTATTAATGTTTTTTTGATTATGTCCAGTTTCTCCTCATCTTCCTTATTCCATTTAAATCTGTCTACAGTCAATTTGTAGTATAAAAATTTTACTTTTTTGCTAAATCCGTCGATCCAGGGCCTACAGTATCCTAAAAGTCCTAAAAGTTGCCTCACTTCCTTCTTTGTTCTAGGCAGTGGCAAAGATAGAATTCCTGAAAACCTGTCAGGATCCAGCTTTTTGTTTCCATAGGTTAGCCAGTGCCCAAGATATTTTACTTCATTTTCTACAAAATGTAATTTACATTTTGATACTTTCAACCCTTTTTCTCACAGGAAATTAAGCAATTTGATTGTGGTCCTTCTTGTATCTTCTTCTGTTTTGCCTGCAATTAACAAATCGTCTACATATTGTAATAATTTTGCCTCTCCCTCTGTCTTGAAGGACTGTAACAACTTCTTCAGTGTCTGGCCAAACAAGTTCAGGGACTCAGTAAATCCCTGTGGAAATACAGTCCATCTCAATTGTTGTCTCCTCCCGGTTTCTGGGTCTTCCCACTCAAAGGCAAAATAATCTCTGGATCCTTTATCTAGTGGACAGGCCCAGAAAGCATCCTTTAAGTCTATGACACTATACCAGGTATACTGAGGTGTTAAGTGGCTCAATAAATTATATGGGTTGGCCACCACTGGAAATTTAGTCACAGTTCATTGGTTTACTGCTCTAAGGTCCTGAACCAATCTATATGATCCGTCAGCCTTTTTACTGGCAATAGGGGTATTATGGGGGGACATACATGGTTCTAGCATTCCCGTTTGGAGTAGCCTACCTATAACTGGTTTAAGTCCTCTCCTCCCTTCCACTGAGATAGGATATTGTCTTACTCTTATAGGTTGTTGTGGTTCCATTATTTCCACTGTCAGGGGATCCATTTCTAATTTCCCCGACTCCCCTTCTTGATACCATACTTGAGGGTCTGTGTTGTCCTCATCTTCTTTGGTTAAAGTATATAATCAAACTTTTATTTCTTCTTTCTCACTCTTTATTTCCAACCCCAATTTTATTATTAAGTCCCTGTGGTGGGTTGACCCCGGCACGGCACCAGGTGCCCACCAAGCCCTTCTATCACTCCCCCCCGACCCCATTCAGCACGGCACGCAGGGAGAGAATAAGACGCAAAGCAAAGGGGTGCGGGTTATAATAGATAAGATGTTATTTTCTACTTCCCATCCACAGGCGATGTCGGGCCAAGTCCAGGAAGCAGGGCTCCAGGAACACGTAGCAGCCGCTTGGAGGACAAAGCAGAATGCCCCCCCATCCTCCTCCTGCCCTCTTCCTTTATAGTTGAGCTGACGTCATATGGTATGGAATATCCCACTGGTCAGCTCAGGTTGGCTGTATCTTCTCCCCCATCCTCTGGTGCCATGTGAGCACTGGCAGTCATAACACGGGTGTGTTATCAACACCCTCCAGCTCCCAGTGCTGCAGCATGAGGGCTGGATGGGGAAAAGCAGCTCAGCCAGACCCACTACAATCTCCACCCCTTATTCCATACCATTTGCCTCATGCTCAGGCCCCACATAATACATACTTAAGCCATCTCTAAACCCAACCAATACATTATCATCAACTACTATCCCCAGTCCTTTAACAGATAGTTCCTCATTCCATGAAATTCCTTCACTCGATGACTTGGGTCTCATCTGTCAAGGTGGATGTTCGGGACAGAAGCAGTATGTCTAATTGTCGGACACTAGCACTGGCTAGATCTTGGTCCTTGCTGTACTCATTTGGTCCTTCACCAAATTCACTTTCTTTTATTCCATCTCCTTCCTACAGCATCATTTCCTGCAACATACAACTCACATTCCAGATTATCTTTCTGCCAAGGTCAAATCTCTTTGAGGTACACACTGGGCCTCACCATCCTCCCGCATTACCCACCAGGTATATCCAGGTCCTTTAGCAAAGACAATCCCACGAATGGGTTTGCCTTTTCCCAAGGGTCGAGCTATCCACACTTCCTTCCCCAACCACCTCCTGGTGTGCACTACAGGGATCTTATCTCCTCCCACAACAGGCAGGGGTTTTGTTTGGGCAGGGCCAGGATGGCTAACAGATCCTCTGGTGTTAACTAACCAGGTAGCCTTTGCTAGATGTTTGTCCCATTGTTTAAAGGTCCCACCCCCTAATGCTTTTAATGTGGTTTTTAACAGCCCATTGTACCTTTCAATCTTCCCAGAGGCTTGTGCATGATAAGGGATGTGATACACCCACTCGATGCCGTGCTCCTTGGCCCAGGCATTCAGGAGACTATTTCGGAAATGACTTCCATTGTCTGATTCAATTCTTTCCGGAGTACCATGCCGCCACAAAATCTGCTTTTCAAGGCCCAGGATGGTGTTCCGGGCAGTGGCATGGGGCACTGGGTACGTTTCCAGCCACCCAGTGGTTACTTCCACCATTGTAAGTACGTGGCGCTTACCTTGGCAGGTTTGTGGGAGAGTGATGTAGTCAACCTGCCAGGCTTCTCCATATTTATATTTTAGCCAACGTCCTCCATACCACTGGGGATTTAACCTCTTGGCTTGTTTGATTGCAGCACATGTTTCACATTTGTGGATGACCTCTGTGATAGCCTCCATGGTCAGATCCACCCCTCGATCTCGAGCCCATCTATACGTTGCATCTCTTCCTTGATGACCCGAGGTGTCATGGGCCCATCGTGCTATAAATAATTCACCCTTCCGCTGCCAATCCAGATCCACCTGAGCCACTGCCAGCTTGGCAGCCTGGTCTGCCCGCTGGTTGTTCTGATGTTCTTCAGTGGCCCAGCTTCTGGGCACATGGGCATCCACGTGGCGCACCTTCACCACCAGGTTCTCTACCTGGGCAGCAATGTCCTGCCACAGCCCAGCGGCCCAGATGGGTTTGCCTTTGCACTGCCAGTTGCTCCGTTTCCATTGCTGCAACCACCCCCACAGGGCATTTGCCACCATCCAGGAGTCAGTGTAGAGATAGAGCACTGGCCACTTTTCTTGCTCGGGAATATCTAGGGCTAGTTGGATGGCTTTCACTTCTGCAAACTGACTGGATTCACCATGTCATTCAGCAACTCCAATGACTTGTTGTAGGGGACTCCACACAGCAGCTTTCCACCGTCTATGTTTTCCCACAATGCGACAAGACCCATCAGTGAACATGTGATAATGTGATGTATGTTGGGGCCTCCTAAGCACGTTTCACCTCTACATCTGGCGACATCCCAAAATCTTTGCCTTCTGGCCAGTTCGTGATCACTTCCAGGATCCCTGGGCGACTGGGGTTCCCTGTTCGAGCCCGTTGTGTTATCAATGCAATCCACTTGCTCCATGTGGCATCAGTTACATGCTGTGTAGCTGAGAATCTCCCTTTGAACATCCATCCCAGCACTGGCAGTCGGGGTGCCAGGAGGAGCTGTGCTTCTGTTCTGATCAATTCTGAGGCAGCTCGAACTCCTTCATATGCTACCAGTATCTCCTTTTCCGTTGGAGTATAGTTGGCCTCAGATCCCCTGTATCCTCGACTCCAAAAACCCAGAGGTCGGCCTTGTGTCTCCCCAAGTGCCCTCTGCCAGAGGCTCCAGGTAGGACCATTCTTCCCAGCTGCACTGTAGAGTATGTTTTTGATATTTGGTCCTGTCCGGACTGACCCAAGGGCTACTGCATGCACAATCTCCTGTTTAATTTGTTCAAAGGCCTGTTGCTGTTCAGGGCCCCAGTTAAAGTCATTCTTCTTCCGGGTCACATGGTAGAGCGGGCTCACAATGAGGCTGTAATCTGGAATATGCATTCTCCAGAAACCCACAGCACCCAGGAAAGCCTGTGTCTCCTTTTTGTTGGTTGGTGGAGACATTGTTGTTATCTTATTGATCACGTCCATCGGGATGTGTCGACGCCCATCCTGCCATTTTATTCAAAGGAACTGGATTTCCTGTGCAGTCCCCTTCACCTTGCTTCTCTTTATAGCAAAACCGGCCTCCAGGTGGATTTCAATTATTTTCTTCCCTTTCTTGAAAACTTCTCCTGCTGTGTTGCCCCATACAATGATGTCATCAATGTACTGGAGATGGTCTGGAGCCCCACCTTCCTCCAGTGCAGTGTGAATCAGTCTGTGACAGATGGTGGGGCTGCGTTTCCACCCCTGGGGCAATCGATTCCAGGTGTACTGGACTCCCCTCCAGGTGAAGGCAAACTGTGGCCTGCACTCTGGTGCTATGGAAATGGAGAAAAATGCATTAGCCATGTCAATTGTGGCGTACCACTTGGCTGCCTTGGACTCCAGCTCATACTGAAGTTCTAGCATGTCTGGCACAGCAGCACTCAGCATCGGTGTAACTTCATTCAGTCCACTGTCAATCTCCATTCTCCATTTGACTTTTGCACAGGCCATATGGGGCTGTTGAAGGGTGAATGAGTTTTGTTGATCACTCCCTGTGTCTCCAGCTGATGAATCAATTCCTGGATAGGGATCAGGGAATCTCTGTTGGTGCGATATTGCCGCCGATGCACCGTTGTCGTAGCCACTGGCACCAGCTGCTCTGCAACCTTCATCAGCCCCACTATAGAAGGGTTCTCTGAGAGACCTAGCAAGGTGGACAACTGTTCACTTCCCTCCGCCTCCAAGGCAGCAACACCAAAAGCCCATCGGTGTCCTTTTGGATCCTTGAAATAGCCTCTCCCAAGATAGTCTATGCCAAGGGTGCACAGGGCCTCTGAGCCAGTCACAATGGGCTGTTTATACCACTCCTTACCAGTCAGGCTCACTTCAGCCTCCAATACTGTCAACTGCTGAGATCCCCCTGTCACCCCAGAAATAC
>JANVCC010002834.1:23152-46451 GCA_025345505.1 Todiramphus chloris collaris | reverse complement strand
ATGGGGGGGCATTCTGCTTTGTCCTCCAAGCGGCTGCTACGTGTTCCTGGAGCCCTGCTTCCTGGACTCGGCCCGACATCTCCTGTGGACGGGAAGTAGAAAATAACATCTTATCTATCATAACCCACACCCCTTTGCTTTGTGTCTTATTCTCTCCCTGCGTGCCATGTGAAGGGGGTCGGGGGGAGTGATAGAAGGGCTTGGTGGGCACCTGGTGCCGTGCCGGGGTCAACCCACCACAACAGGGTATATGTAGATCACAGAAATTACACAATTTACAGGATTTACACTATTTACAAGATTTGTATTGACTATAGGAATCACATTTTCATTCCCCCTACTCACATTTTGACCTGAGGCCTATGTACTTGGACCAGAGGACTGCTCATAGCGGACTGGAGCAGCCTCCCTTCTGGAAGAATTTATGTAGAGTACTCATGCCTGTAGAGCAGTGGTAGTTTTTCCATTCCATCTGCTCATTTTCTCTCCGAAGGCACAGAGAAGAGACCACAGGTTACATCGTGACATGTACTGTTCCTGTTTAGCTGGTCTCATAGGAGAGTTTCTCCTCATAGGGGCTTCAACACAGGTCCGCTCATGTCGATTTTTATACTGGGAGCGAAGAGATGCAGCAACACAAAATCAGTAAAGAGAGAGCCAGGAGAGGAAGAAGACGACACTTTATTAATTTATAACCCCGTTTTATATACCCTAGCCCCATAGGGCGATTGGTCAGTGATCACCCATCTCCTAGGGTGATTGGCTAAAGTCCTAAAACACCTATTTCAAAATATTTTTCCAATGTACCATAAACAGAACTTAGCAAAACACCAGGTGTTGGTCTAGCTTACAAAAAACATCCTATTGTTTTTCATAACGCTGGTGAGAAAGGCAGGATTCTCACCCAATATTGTGAGAACCTGAGAAAATCCCTCTGCTAGCAGCTTTTCAGCATCCACACACTCAGGGGAAGAATAGGATCTGTTCTCCCTCCCCTTCTTTCTATTTTTTCAATCAGTTTTTCAGGTGATCTCTTGGTTTCCTTAGCCATCTTCTCCAGGGCTGATATATGGACCTCATACTGTTGTGCTCTCCTGGACACTTCAGTCACAATTGGTGCCTCACCATCTGTTCCCCAGACCACTAATGCAGTGAAAAACTTACTAACTGAATTATTAAGCAGGCATTCTTTATTTTGCGGCGACAGACACACAGGGGATCACTCCTCCAAATGTGCATACAAATGCAAGCTAGGTACATAGTTTATATGCAGGCTAAACATACATATTCATTCGTTGTCTTAGAAAGGGCAGTCTTATACTAATAGGTTCCTGGAATTAATATACATAGTCCGAGCATGCGTAATAAAATTAGGGTTAGGGTCTTTTCTCCCCTCAGTGGTCTTCCATGACCTCTGGTGGACATTTACTTCATCTTCTCTTCATCACCGTGTTCTTTTAGTGACCTAAAGTCTAAAATCCTTATTCTTGCCGGTTCTTGCCAGTTCTTGTCTGTTCAGCATGCTTGGGTGCCTCGAGATGTCTTCTTGTCCTGTTCCTGGAGATAAACACTATCTACAAGGTTATGAATTTCACAGTATGTCCCTACTATACAACTACCCATTTATTGTTGTTGCTTGTTCAAAGATTAGTAAAACTCCACCAAGACATCCCATCTCCTGACTTCAATTCCCCCCTTTTCTATACACATCGCAAATTCTTTCACTATGATTATAAAACTCCATTATTGATTAATGTCTTTTTAAAATATTTTCCAGTTTCTATGTTATGTTTAATTCTATTGCATTTGCAGCCTCTGTAATTATCTAAATATTTCATGCAACACCAAAGGGTAGATTGAATAATTAAACAAGTTAAAGCAACCAAAATAGCAAATCCTACTATGAATGAAAAGATTTGTCTCAACCAAGCTAAGTTTGGAAGCCAAGAAGTCAATCTTTCCCAAAGTTCCCTGAATCCCCAACTAGTATCATCTTTACTGACTTAATGAAAAACTTGAAAACAATTTATTCAAATCTTCCTCGATTCTGCTCTCCTGGTTTACATATACACAACAACTCTGATTGAGAATTGTACAAACCCCTCCCTCCTTCAGGGTTAATAAGTCCAGTGCCATTCTATTCTGTAAAACTACTTTTGAAAATGAATTTACCTCTGTCTGAAGACCACGGATGGCATCTGTAGTGATCAGCCAGAGCGGCTGAAATATTCACTAGCTTTCTCGAGTTCACTGACCCCTAACCAAGGGAAAAAACACCTAACAAAACTATGGAATCCCGTTCCCCCTTTTGCTAAGGGATTCTCTTCCCATTTAGATCTTATCCTGGGGGATTAAGTGCCCAAGTGTACACATTCCCTTCCATGCTGCAGGGAGCTATTTCCTACTAATGCTGTCTCCACACAATAACCAATACCTATCAGGGAACCACACTGTGCCATCCACATTGATAAGACCAATTTCCCAGTATGTCCCAACCTTGGCTTGCGTAAGTTTGCAATTGTGTGAGATTACAAAAATCTATGTACGTAACATTCAATCCTGTCAGATCCCGTGTGCCTACTTCCACTGTGCTCTACAGTCACTGTGGTGTAATTTTTACAATTGAAACAGATCAATGAGGAGCAAAGACAATTTTTGATCTATTCCTCCCATTACAGTTATTATTGTTAATCAGAAACTGAGTTTTCATATCCTCTAATTTTGTAAATTGAAATTTGGGCCAAACCCATAGCTTGAATTATCAGGAGAACAATAACCTCCATCAGGCCTTTTCCAAAATTCAGGACAGGTATTGTTATCATAGTTCCAATGAGTTGAGGCCACCCTGTGTAGAGGCAGCCTCATGTCTCCCTTAGGTAAGGCGGTCCAAATCCAGCAGTATTTAGTAGGATTAGTTAGCATTCAGATAGTTTCACCATCGTTGACAATGTGTGGGAATATGCTGATGGGGCACTCTGCACAAACTTCCGCAAGATGGGTCGCTGGCATGGGATTGAATCAGGGTTCACTACTCGCCTGTCACCATAAATCACCTGTCGCACAGCTAATTCTCTCAGGTACTTAATACCTTTTTCCATGGTGGTCCATTCGCCTGGGCAACATTCAATGTCCTCCTTAATGGGGTACCTGGATTTTACAGCTGACAAGAGTCGCTTACAGAGTGTGATAGTGTTGCTCTTTCATGTAAGCTCTTGGTCAATGCCTCCATCTCTGGCCAGGGATCCCAACTCCCTGGCTACTCTACCATCCACTTCAATGGACTTGGCCCCAGTATCCCAGCATTGGAGCAGCCAGGTAGTCAGTGGCTCACCTTCATGACGTCTATAGTCCTTTCTCAGATTTCTCAGCTCCTTCATAGGAAAAGGTTTGGTGGTAACCTCTGCATCTGATGACTCCCCATCTGATGGGTTTGCTTTAGAAGAACCTGCTCCATTGTCATCTGACCACACTGGGTGGTCTGTTTTTGTTAGGTGTTTCTTTCCAGTTGCAGGGGCATCAGGCTTTACATATGTTTCTGACTCATACTCAGATTCAGCTTGAGAAGGACCGTCTCCCTGATCTGTTGCTGGATTTTGCGGTTTTGTTTGTTTTCTTTTCCTCACAGGAGCAACTTGTACAGGTGCAGATTGGGTGGGAGTGGCCACAGTAGCTGTCTCTGTAGCTGCCAGCTTTGCAGAATTTTAGAAGGCAAAATTATTGAATTCCTTCTTTGCTTCGGTCTTCACTGCTTAAGTGGGCTCTGGAGGTAAAAGAAAATGTCTGGAGAGAGGAAGACTTTCCCTTGGTAGAGGAGGACCAGGTTAGAGATGACTTAGCCAAACTGAACATCCATAAAGGGATGGCATATGGCAACTGAACATCTGAAGGGCAGTGTCATATTTCTCTAAACAACTTGATGAAGTTATTAAAGGATGGCCTAGTTTTTTAAGAGCGGTAGTTGCAGTAGTGCTTAACATCCAAGAAGCATGAAAGTTCACACGGGGCCAGAGGATTCCAGTATCGGTCTCCCACACTGTATCTGCACTATTGGAGGCAAAGGGGGACACTGGTTGTCACCGCAGAGGTTCTTTAGGTACCAGGCCATTCCGGTGGAGCAGGATGATGTGGAGATACTGGTTACTAACATTGTCAATCCAGCATCTTTTCTCAGGGGGACCCCCGGGGATCCAGTGATACAGGATTGCCTGGAGACCATTGAGGCAGGATATTCCAGCTGAACAGACTGGAAAGAGGAGATGCTAAAAGATGCTAAAGACTCCTGGTACACGGACAGAACCAGCTTTGTTCGACAAGGCACCCGCAAAGCAGGATATGTGGTAACCACTATAGAACAGGTAATAGAGTCCAGAGCTCTTGCTCCAGACACCTCAGCACAAAAGGCAGAAATAATAGCCTTGACTTGAGCACTGGAATTGGCAAAAGGAAAAAGGATTAATATTTGGACGGACTCTAAATATGCATTTGGGGTAGTACATGCCCGTGTAGCAATCTGGAAGGAAAGGGGACTTTTGTCTACCCAAGAAAAGCATATAAAGCATGCTAAAGAAATTCTCAAGCTCCTGGAAGCAGTTCAGTTACCATAGAAGGTGGCCATTATGCACTGTAAAGCTCACCAGAAAGGAACAACTGCACAAGATC
Organism: Todiramphus chloris collaris; assembly: GCA_025345505.1. Lineage (NCBI taxonomy): Eukaryota > Metazoa > Chordata > Aves > Coraciiformes > Alcedinidae > Todiramphus > Todiramphus chloris. Next base: position 41,792 of record JANVCC010002834.1, on the reverse strand, counting down.
TTGGCAAATCAATGGCAGACTGTGAGGCAAAAAGAGTGGCTGGGGCTGGTGAGGTGGAGGAGTAATCCTTGATCCCAGATGGTAAAATACAAATTGTTTGTGAGCCAAGGTATTCAAAGGAAGATCAGAAGTTAATTGTGAATCTAGGTGGGAACATGGAAAAGGGTAAATGGGCAGAGACTGCACAGGGTAAGATAATAGTACCGTTGACGTTGTTATGGGCTGTGGTGATGGAGGAGCACAGGAAAACACATTGAGGGGGACGGAGTCATTATATAAGGATCTGAACCAACGTAGAGTTGCTCGAAATTTATATACTACAATCAGTCAGGTAACACAACAGTGTGAAGTCTGTTTACAAGATAATCCTAGTACAATCTCAAAAGCTCCATTAGGACATATAGGGAAAGGAAATTACCCAGGACAACAATGGCAAATTGAGTTTTCTGAACTCCCAAGAAAAGGGGGGTTCCGGTATTTATTAGTTTTAACAGATACCTTTTCAGGATGGCCAGAGTCATTCCCTTGCCTGACTAATAAGGCCAGGGAAGTAACTAAGGCTTTAGTATAGGAAATTGTACCGAGGTTTGGGGTCCCAGCCACAATCTCTTCAGATAGAGGCTCACATTTTATTTCAGAAGTTGTTCAACAAATGAGGAAGCTCTTAGGAAAAGACTGGAAATTACATACTCCATATAGACCTCAGGCAAACGGTCAGGTGGAAAACATGAACTACCTAATCAAGCTACAAATTGTGAAACTGGGGCAAGAGACCAGACTTCCGTGGCCATAGTCACTGCCCCTAGCCCTGTTAAGAATCAGGACCAAACCCAGTGCTAAAGAAGGACAAAGTCCTTTTGAGATATTCTATGGAAGGCCTTATATGACCCAAATGGGAACATCCACACAAGTGGGAGAGGAGATACTAACTGAATACATAATCGGTTTACAAAAACAACTCTGGCAAATAGAAAATTGGTTCTTGGGACCAGAGCTCGTGGTCTCAATAGTCCAGTACATAATATAGAACCAGGAGATTATATATATGTTAAAACTATTTCAGGAGATCCATTGGGACCAAGGTATAAAGGACCTTTTCAAGTATTGCTAACTACCTACACAGCAGTAAGAATAAAGGAACAGCACGCCTGGATACATCATTCCCGAGTTAAGAAGGCACCTAAATCTAGAAAATGGACAATCGAAAGGGCTGATCCTACAGTGTTACGATTCAAACAGCAGTAATCTTTATACGTTTTGGAAATGTCTGCTTAGGGTGGGAATGAAATTCTTTTGTGAAAATCATGCATAAAATGACTCAGACCTTGAATCTAAGCACATGTTGGGTTTGCACCCGGTTACCAGAAGATGATCTTGCTACTCCATTGTATGGCGTGGTCTCGGTCAATTGGACTTATATCTCCAATTAGGTCACGAGTTTTGGAGACAACCAGACGTGTAAATACGGGAAAGGGGAGAAGCAACCTATCAGCCCTAGATCAGAAATATTGATTTTAAATCAAACCCAAAGCTATTTTGTGGAGAGAAGGTAAAATGATTCTGGAGGAATGCCTGTAGGAGAACTTAACCTTACTAATCTGGGGTGTAGCTGGGATTTTGAAAACCCAGGAAAGATTTCAGGGAAAAAATTCACTTGGGAACAAGGTGCTGGGTGTGATTTGACTAACAACGTAACACTTGTAGGAGCTGGCACAGCCTTATTAAACGATAAGTTTTGTAAGCTACCCCATGGTTGATGGTGGCTATGCAGGGATGGCTTTCCTAGAAAGGCCCTGCCCATAAATTGGACAGGTACTTGTACCGCTGGCTACCTAACCCCTCAAACGGATGTATATGATACTCTCCTGCCCGTATTTGTGCGGACCCTTTGGAGACAGATACATTCTGTTCCTTGGAACCCTTTGGTTGAATGGCCCTCAAGGTTTTATAGTTTCATTAGGTGGTTCCTTCCTAGCCTAGGAGTTAGTGAATTGGAGAAAGCTATAGCAAGCATATCATCAGTGATAGAGAAAATAGAGAATCATACAATGGATGCTATTCTGACACTCCAGGAGGTAACCTCATTGAGCCGTGTGGTCTTTACAAAACTGTATGGCCCTGGATTTGATATTAGCCAAAGAAGGAGGAGTCTGTACAGTTGTTAATAGGTCCTGCTGTTCCTATGTGAATCAAGAACATTGGAGTGAGATGGACCTGGATAAAATCTGGGATCAAACAAAGATCTTACACCTGGTAACACAAGATGATACCTCATGGGGATTTCAGGAGTTGTGGGGGAAATTGACTTTGTGGTTACCAAACTTGGCATGGTTAAAACAATTGTTTATGATGATAGTGGGGTTGATAGTGTTGGGAATATTAATGTGCGTGTCTTTTAGATGCTTTATGTGTTGGGCTTCAAATTTATCAGACAATTATAGTCAGTGGAAGAAACACCAGTTAAGACAGAGAATAGAATCTGGTAAATATTTTCAGAAGGATCTCTCCTCACCTGGAGTTATTAGTAAAAGCATTTACTAAGTTAGAAGAAAAGGGGGAAATTGAAGTGGGGGGGACAGTGTTCTGCCTGAAAGATAATGAAGCAAGTTGAGCAACCCTAGATATTCTTTGTAACTCTTTACAATATCCCGGGGCTTCCTAAGATAAACAGGAGACAGGACGTTGAGGCAATAAAGGTGGAACAGCCATGAGGCTTGACAGCATTATGGGCCTTAGCTCATCTTGCATGGCTTGTAGATAAGAGAAACTAACCTAAACAAAGTGGGAACTCATGATTAACACAGAGGGGCTACCAGAGATAAGCCAGACCACACCAGTCCTGTGATTAGAAGCCTGTGACACATCAGCATTTTGAACCAAAGGTGAAAAGTACACTGCGAGGAAGACTGGGAGCCTTCCTCCCGAAGACCCCCGAAGACCCCGGCCCACGACCACCAGATGGCATTGCACAAGCACCAATGGGAGGAGGCCTATGATAATGAGTTCCCAGAACTGATTATAATAATCCAACCCCATATAATGAGTATGTAACTAACTCTGTTAAATATGCATGCTTTGGTGTAATAAATACCTGCTCGATGGACGCTTTGGTGTGCAAGTTGGGAGGAACGATCCCCCTTGCACCCGGCACTGTAATAAACATACCTGCTTTATAACCTTTCACTGGTTGTAGAGTTTGTTTTCTGCACGTCAATGTTTAAACAACTCTCTACAGCATAGTCCAGGTTGCAAGCTTGCAATTTCCTCCTTCAGTAAACAACCTGTCTATATCTGGAACACTGGTGCAAGGTGCTAAAAGATACAGAAATACACATTTCTGATTTCTGGTCCACGCAGTGGTATAAGTTTGTGATGTGTCACTTCCCACCTATAATGTGAGGATAATTCAACTGTTTATCTTTGAAGTCTATGAGGATAAATTAATTAATTCATTACCACATAGTTGGTATAGGTTTAAGGATAGCCAAGTGAGTATAGCGCATTGTTGCAATCAGTTACTTTGTCCTGCTGCTTAAAAAAATACAGCCTATGAAAATTTTTGCTCAAGAAAATTGCAATATCAAGGGTTTTTTTCTAGCTGGAATTGCTTCCTCCCCAACTTCCCTGGTAGCATAACTGAAATGTTACAAGAAAATCAGTCTTATGTGGTATTAAGACAATTGCTATAAACAGCTGTTACTTATTCTGTCAGTAGAGGGATATGTCAGGACTGAGATGACTCAGAAATAATAAAAGAGGAGGGAGAGGCAAAGGTGCAGAAACCATGCATTGGTTCACATAAACATGACTAAGTTTCTTTTAAGCATGCCTTCTGTTTAAGCATGTCTTGTCAAATCATTACACAGCACATTTATTTTGCGCTTTTTTTTTTTTCCTGATTCATCCACTTTGATTTGTTGTTTACAGTGTGCTAAGTAGTGTAATCTGCAGGAAGAAAACTTGTTACAATACCGTGTAAAGATAAAGGCCAGACCCTGACTTCAGAGTTAGCTTTGTGTCAGAATAAGTTTTGCAGGAATTAGCTTTAGAGCTGACACAACATTTTTTGCAGTACTCAGTGATCGTTAAATACAGTTGTAAAGCCCCAGATTGTCAACAAGAATACGTTTTGCAAAATTTGCTGTTGTTTCACCCTATAAATTGTGTGATTTAAGAGAGACTTCTGTTGTCATGTGAATATATAATAATAAAGAAATAATAAAGTGGGAACAACACTAAAAAGAAGGAATATTATAACTTTTATAAACTTTTTTTTCCATTGTCTTTAACAATAAACAAGGTAATTTCATTCAGGCTGCATTTGTATGCTCTAGAATACACACATCAGCTATCTTCCTGCTTATCCATTCAAATCCTTTCCAAACCTGACTGCTCTATAAATCCATAATAGGCATGTGTCATCATGACAAAAAGGGTCAGCAAAGGGCTGTTTTTGTCTCTTTTGTGTGCTTTTGGAAGCCGGTAGAGCAGCTCACGTGTGCTGGGGGCTGGCAGCTTGTGGGCGGGCTGCTGAGACAGCATGGGCGGAACCAGCACCACCGTGGCTACCCCTACTCACATAAAATGCAGTCCAGTCCAGTAGTGTGGTGTGGCAGTTCATGTGAAGGGTGTGAGGGAAGGGCGCTAAAGCTCTGTGGCAGTTGGTGCGGTATTGCAGCAGCTAGTTAGCTGTAGGGAGGGCACTGAAATCTCCTTGCAGGTCCACAGCTGAGGGTAGAGGCTCTAGCAAAATGGTGGGTACTCCCCTCAGGACTAAAACCACAGATCCTTCAGAAAGAGACCCAGTGATGTCTGATGTATCCACCCAGACAGAACTGGTAACAAAGGAGACTTCAATACAGGCAGTAGGCTGCAAGGATTGCCCAAACCCTACTCCTGGTGAAAAGGTAAGGTCCTGCACAAGGTGTGCACAGGTTGATGACCTGTTATGTCAGGTGGCAGTTAACAAGAAACTGTTGAAATGCTGTGCAAAATTGGTAGAGCTGAGATAGCGATAGATAGGTGATTTCATAAGCGTGTTCCTTTTGAGGAAGCACCTTGGACACTGGTGACCCACAAAAGCAGGACTTCCCTTCAATCTCCACCTTCCATAATTACAACCACAAACAGATATGAGATTTTAACCACCACAGATACTTCCTGCAGCCCTTGTTCATGAGTAACTGTAAAAGCAGCACACATTAAACACCTCAAAAAGAAACAATGAGTACTCATAGTGGGTGACAAAATATCCCAATGAATACTATGTGTCCTGGTTTAAGTGAGAACAGACTAATTCTGTTAAGTGGTTTTACTTTTCAGCTAAGTTATTAAAACAAACTGCATTTTCTGAAGTTAACAGCCCATTTTCACAGGCAGTGTCTGCTTCTAGCAGTGATAACACCCCATGTTTACAGTTACTACCAAGGATTGCAGACCAAGGCCACTGCTGGATCTTGTGTACCACGTTGGTGGTGCAGAAAGTGAAACACTGCACCTGCAGGGAGGAGCGGACAGGACAGGTGACCCCAAATTGACCAACAAGGTATTCCATCCCATATACATCATATTCAGTAAAAAGCTGAAGGATCATGAGTGTCTCACCCCTCTTATCCCGCTTTGCCAGTTTTCCTTGGAGCATCTGAGGAGGACTCTGTCCATTCTGCCTTCGATCCTTGATCTGTGTGTTCTTGAATCCGGTACCAGAATCCAGATCCTGAACACAGCTCCTGTATGATGCTGGGCCCAGTCTGGGACTCTCCTGGTGCCTGCTCCACAGCATCAGTGGTGACGGTGATGTAATTACCATCAGGGGGGTTGGGTTCAATACTGGGTTTATATATATTGTATATATTCCATTATTATTATTTTCATTAAAGCTGTTCTAGTATCCCTTTCTAATTGTTAAGTCTCTCTCCCTCATTCCCTTTCTCTTCCCCTTTGGGGAGGGAGGGGGGTTAACAGAGAGCGTCTGCTATAGGTCTAAGGGGCTGCCCTGACCCTAAACTGTGACAGATTTATTGGCACCCAACATGGGGCATGATCAGAGCTCTGATAAATTGCCCGAATAGTTCAAATTCCATTTCACTCACTTGAGAGATTATCAGTTTTCATGAGTGTCTTTAAGAATTGGAAACTAAACCAGATTGCCTAAGTGATGTCATTTCTGAGAGCAGTGCCAGTTTGTGTCTTTTTAGGGTTTCTTTCAGAGTTAAATGACGTGCTGTTCCTTTATGTACAGTATGCGTTACATTATTGTTTTCTGGTTCTCACTATCTATCTGAAAGCTCTTGGATTTGGGTGCTGGGCGAAAGCCTCTGCTTTCCTGTGCTGTTTATCTCTGATTTATGTTGCACTGAATTGGGCAGCGAGTACGTCTCTGTACTACAGGCATTACATAGTGGATTTCATTACTACGAATACTTTTGGTTTTATCTCGGGAAGTCATATTGCTCCCCACTACGCTAATCTGACTCCACCGGATTTTAGAACTCCATTAAATTGTGAGGATTGTGGACATGTTTATTACCAAAAAAAGCATATTATTGTTATTATTTTCTATTATCTTAATTATATGGCATCAAATTACTCATCAGTGCAGTTATACATGTCAGGCAGCCACCAAAAACCATAGAGTGCATGCTGCTTCCCTGCAAGGTTCCATGAAATGCTCTGCAGTTATATGGACCCCACAAGTTTTTATGATATGCAGGAAATGCACTGCGACTGTTAAGACTCCACAAGCCCCATTTCCCCCAATAAGCCCTGCTGCTGTGACAGCTCCCAAAATAAGCACCGCACCTACTCAGTCTCCACAAGCCCCCCCACATGAGCCCTTCTGCTTCTTCAGTTCTCAAAACAAGCGCTGTTGGTGCTTCAAATCCCACAACAAGCACAGAAGCTGTTCCAACTCCAGCAGCAAAGAGAGCAGCTACACTCACAGCTACTGTGGCCACAGCCACTCAATCTGCACCTGTACAAGTCCTTCCTGTGAGGAAAAGAAAACAAAACAGCCAAGTCCAGCAACAGAGCAGGGAGAGGGCCCTTCTCAAGCTGAATCTGAGCATGACTTGGGACCAGATCATAGAATCATAGAATCATTATGGTTGGAAAGGACCTCCAGGGTCATCAAGTCCAACCTTTGTCCTAGCATTTCTCAACCACTACACCATATCCTCAAGCTCCACATCTAATCGTTCTTTAAACACCTCCAGGGATGGTGACTCCACCACCTCCCTGGGCAGCCTGTTCCAGTGCCTAACTACCCTCTCAGTGAAGAATTTCCTCCTAATATCTAATCTAAACTTCCCCTGACGCGACTTTAGTCCATTCCCCCTCGTCCTATCATTACTAATTTGAGAGAAGAGACCAACACCAGCCTCTCTACAACCTCCTTTTAGGTAGCTGTAGAGGGCGATAAGGTCTCCTCTCAGCCTCCTCTTCTCCAGACTAAACAAACCCAGTTCCCTCAGCTGCTCCTCATAGGGCATGCTTTCCAGCCCTTTCACCAGCTTTGTTGCCCTCCTCTGCACTCGCTCCAGCACCTCAATGTCCCTCCTGTACTGTGGTGACCAAAACTGGACACAGTACTCAAGGTGTGGTCTCACAAGTGCCGAGTATAGGGGTACGATCACCTCCCTACTCCTACTGGTCACACCGTTTCTGATACAGGCCAGGATGCCATTGGCCTTCTTGGCCACCTGGGCACACTGCTGGCTCATGTTCAGCCGGCTATTGACCAACACCCCCAGGTCCTTTTCCGCCAGGCAGCTCTCCAGCCACTCCTCCCCAAGCCTGCAGCGTTGCTGGGGGTTGTTGTGACCAAAGTGCATGACCCGGCACTTGGCTTTGTTAAACTCCATACAATTGAGCTCAGCCCATCTCTCCAGCCTGTCCAGATCCTGCTGCAGAGCCTTCCTACCCTCAAGCAGATTGACACTTATGCTTAATTTTGTGTCATCTGCAATTTTACTGAGGGTACATTCAATTCCCTCATCCAGGTCATTGATGAATATATTAAACAAGACGGGTCCCAAAACTGAGCCCTGAGGGACACCGCTTGTGACTGGTTGCCAACTGGATTTTACTCCATTCACCACCACCCTCTGGGCTCGGCCATCCAGCCAGTTTCTAACCCAGCAAAGAGTCCTCCTGTCTATGCCATGACCTGCCAGCTTCTCCAGCAGAATGCTGTGGGAAACGGTGTCAAATGCCTTCCTGAAGTCCAGGTAGACAACATCCACCGCCTTGCCCTCATCCACTAGGCGGGTCACCTGGTCATAGAAGGAGATCAGGTTGGTTAAACAGGACTTGCCCTTCATGAACCCATGTTGGCTGGGCCTGATCCCCCCATTGTCCTGCACTTGCTGTGTGATCACCCTCAAAATGAACTGTTCCATAATCTTTCCCGGGACTGAGGTCAGGCTGACAGGCCTGTAGTTCCCTGGATCATCCTTCCTGCCCTTCTTATAGATGGGTGTCACATTGGCAAGTCTCCAGTCATCTGGGACCTCCCCGGTTGACCAGGATCGCTGATAAATGATGGAGAGAGGCTTGGTAAGTTCCACTGCCAATTCCCTCAGCACTCTCGGGTGGATCCCATCTGGCCCCATAGACTTGTGGGTTTCCAGTTGGCTTAGAAGATCTTTAACTACCACTTCCTGGATTATAAGGGGACTGTTCTGGTCTCCATCCCTATCTTCCAGCTCAGGGGATTGAATGCCATGAGGATAACCAGACTGACTATTAAAGACTGAGGCAAAGAAGGCATTAAGTACCTCAGCCTTTTCCTCATCCTTGATAACAATGTTCCCCCTTGCATCCAGTAAGGGATGGAGATTTTCCCTAGTTCTTTTTTTGTTATTAATATATTTGTAAAAACTCTTTTTGTTGTCTCTTGCAGCGGTGGCCAGGCTGAGTTCTAGTTGAGCTTTTGCCCGCCTAATATTCTTTCTACACAACCTACCTAAATCCCTGTACTCTTCTTGAGTAGCCTGTCCCTTCTTCCAAAGGTGGTAGACTCTCCTCTTCCTCCTAAGGTCCACCAGAAGCTCCCCATTTAGCCAGGCCGGTCGTTTTCCCCGCCTGTTTGTCTTACGACACATGGGGACAGCCTGCTCCTGGGCCTTTAAGAGTTCCTTTTTAAAAACAGTCCAGCCTTCCTGGATAGATGCATAACCTAATGTCCCTGCAACTGGAACGAAACACCTAACAAAAACAGATTGTCCACTGTGGTCAGCTGATGATGGAGCAGGTCCTTCTAAAGCAAACCCATCAGATGTGGAGTCATCAGATGCAGAGGTTACCACCAAACCTTTAACTATGAAGGAGCTGAGAAATCTGAGAAAGGACTATAGACGTCATGAAGGTGAGCCACTGACTACCTGGCTGCTCCAATGCTGGGATACTGGGGCCAAGTCCATTGAAGTGGATGGTAGAGTAGCCAGGGAGTTGGGATCCCTGGCCAGAGATGGAGGCATTGACCAAGAGCTTACATGAAAGAGCAACACTATCACACTCTGTAAGCGACTCTTGTCAGCTGTAAAATCCAGGTACCCCTTTAAGGAGGACATCAAATGCTGCCCAAGCAAATGGACCACCATGGAAAAAGGTATTAAGTACCTGAGAGAATTAGCTGTGCGACAGGTGATTTATGGTGACAGGCGAGTAGTGAACCCTGATGCAATCCCATGCCAGTGACTCATGTTGCAGAAGATTGTGCAGAGAGGCCTGTCAGCATATTCCCAGACATTGTCAACAATGATGTGGGGAACAGATGGCAAGGCACCAACTGTGGCAGAAGTAGCCAGGAGAGCACAACAGTATGAAGACAGTGTCTATGGCTCTCTACAGGTCCATCTACCAGCCCTGAGGAGATCAATTGAAAAAATGATTGAAAAAATAGAGAGAAGGGAGAACAGATCCTATTCTTCCCCTGAGTGGACCCTTCTTGAAACCACTAGTTGAAGAAACTCTCATATGAGAACAGCTAAACAGGAACAGTACATGTCACGATGTACCCTGTGGTCTGTCCTGCATGCCTTTGGAGAGAAAATGAGCAGATGGGATGGAAAACCTACCTCTACTCTACAGGCACGAGTACTCTACATACAAGGTAAAAAAAAGTGAAGAGATAATTCTTCCAGAAGGGAGGCTGCTCCAGTCTGTTGTGAGCATTCCTCCGGTTCAATACATGGGCCTCAGGTTGAAATGTGAGTAGGGGGAATGAAAATGTGATGCCTGTAGTCAATAAAAATCCTGTACACAGTGTAAATCCTGTGAACTACACATACCCTGTTAACCAGGTAAACTATGTGAACCTGGTGAACTACACAAACTAGTTGCCAATTATGGAAACTATCTTCAGAATTAGAGAGGCCCTGCCTACAGCTAGGTGGAGGAGAGGGACAACAGAGTTTATTGTACTCAGTGGATTCAATGGCCTGACACATTTGAACCACAAAAGTATATAGAGCCCTGCTAGACTCAGATGCATAGTGCACCCTATTGCCATCAAATCATAAAGGGACTGAATCTGTTACCATTATTGGAGTAAGAGCAGGATCTCAAGAACTGAGTGCATTAGAGGTTGAAGTAAGCCTAACTGGGAATAAGTGGGAAAGGCATCATATAGCAACTAGTCCAGATGCTCTGTGCATCCTTGGCATAGACTTCCTCAAGAAAGGGTATTATAAGGACCCAAAAGGGTATCAAAGGGTCTTTCATACAGCAGCTATAGAGACTGAGGAGAAGAAACAGCTGATTGTCCTGCCTAACATTTCAGAGGAGTCTGCCACTGTGGGTAAGATGAGAGTTGAGGATCAAGAGGTGACAGTTGCTACAGAAATGATGACAATATCGTACAAATCATACTCTGTAGCTCTTATGCAGAAGCTGATCCGTCACCTAGAGGGTCACAGGGTGGTTAGCAAAACTCGCTCACCCTTTAACAGCCCTATATGGCCAGTGAGAAAATCTAATGTGGAATGGAGATTAACAGTGGACTATCGTGGCCTGAATGAGGTTACGCCAGCAATGAATGCTGCCATATTGGACATGTTGGAACTCCAGTATGAACTGGAGTCAAAGGCAGGTAAGCTACCACTGACATTGCTAATGCATTTTTCTCTATTCCTATAGCACCAGAGTGTAGGCCTCAGTTTACTTTCACCTGGAGAGGTCTCTAATATACCGGGAATTGACTGCCCTAGTGGTGGGAACACAGCCCTACCATTTGCCATGGACTGATCCACACTGCACTGGAGAAAGGTGGAGCTCCAGAACACCTGCAATATATTGATGACATCATTGTGTGGGGTAACACAGCAGAAGAAGCTTTTGAGAAAGGTAAGAAAATAATTGAAATCCTTTTAGATGCTGGTTTTGCCACAAATGCTCCTTAGCATTCAAAGACAAGAACCTGAAGGCAAACCACCCTGGGGCTGTGTATGGCTATGGTATATCCTCCCACCTTCAGGGAAGCCTGCATGCTTGGCCACCTCTCTGAAACGCCTATACACTTAACACATGCAGTATGGGCAACAAACAGGAAGAGCTAGACATCTGTGTGTGGTCGCAGGGTCATGATCTCATTGGAATTACTGAGACATGGTGGGATAGCTTATACAACTGGAATGCTGTCATGGACAGATACATACTGTTCAGGAAGGATAGGCCAGCAAGGCGGGTTGGTTGAGTGGCTCTTTATGTGAAAAAGCACCTGGAATGCATCAAGCTCTGCCTAGGAGAGAATGAAGAACCTGTTGAAAGCTTATGGGTAAGAATTAAGGGACAGGCTAACATGGGTGATACTGTTGTGGGTGTCTACTACAGGCCACCTAATCAGGGTGAGGAGGTAGATGAGGCCTTCTACAGGCAGCTGAAAATAGCCTCATGATCACAGGCCCTGATCCTCATGGGGGACTTCAAACACCCTGATATTTGCTGGAAAGGCAACACAGCTAGACACACTCAGTCCAGGAGATTTGTGCAGAGCACTGAGGATAACTTCCTGATACAAGTGGTAGAAGAACCTATGAGGAGAGGTGCACTGATGGACTTTGTAACTAACAAATAAAGAAGGACTTCTTGGGGATGTGAAGGTTGGGGGCAACCTTGGCTGTAGTGACCACAAGATGGTGGAGCTCAGTATCCTGTGTGGAAGAAGTAAAGAAAAAAAACTAGGATCACAACCCTGGACTTGAGAAGAGCTAAGTTTAGCCTCTTCAAAGATCTACTCGGTGTAATACCATAGGGCAGGGCTCTAGAAGGTAGGGGTGTCCATGAGAGCTGGTCACTATTCAAACAATACTTCTCCCAAGCTCAAGATCAATTCATCCCTATGAGTAATCAAGCAGAGGAGGCAGGAGACCTGCATGGATGAGTAAGGGTCTTCTGAAAAAACTCAAATGGAAGAAAGACATTTACAGAATGTGGAAAACAAGACTAGCCACTTAGGAGGAATATAGGAATGTTGTCAGAGAATGCAGGAATGCAATGAGGAAAGCTAAGGTCCACCTGGAACTGATTCTGGCAAAGAGCATCAAAGACAACACAAAGGGTTTTTTTCAGTATATCAATAGAAAAAGGAAGACCAGGGAAAATGTGGGCCCACTGATGAATGAGGTGGGCACCCTAGTGGCGGAAAACACAGAGAAGGCAGAATTATTGAATTCCTTCTTTGCTTCGGTCTTCACTGCTAAAGTGGGCTCTCATGAATCACAAACCCTGGAGGTAAAAGAAAATGTCTGGAGAGAGGAAGACTTTCCCTTGGTAGAGGAGGACCAGGTTAGAGATGACTTAGCCAAACTGAACATCCATAAATCCATGGGCCCTGATAGGATGCACCCACAAGTGCTGAGAGATCTGGCAGATGTAGTTGCTATGTCACTCTCCATCATCTTTGAAAGGTCATGGAGATCAGGAGAGGTGCCTGAGGACTGGAGGAAGGCCAATGTCACTCCAGTCTTTAAAAAGGGCAATAAGGATGACCCAGGAAACTACAGACCAGTTAGTCTCACCTCTGTCCCTGGAAAGGTGATGGAAGAAATCGTTCTGGATGTCATCTCAAAACATGTGGAGGAAAAGAAAGTGATTGGGAGAGGTCAACATGGATTCACCAAGGGAAAATCATGCTTGACCAATCTGATAGCCTTCTATGATGTCACAACTGGCTATATGAGGGGAAGCAGTGGATGTCACCTACCTTGACTTCAGCAAGGCTTTTGACACGGTGTCCCATAACATCCTCATTAGGAAACTCAGGAAGTGTGGGTTAGATGAGTGGACAGTGAGGTGGATTGAAAGCTAGTTGAGTGACAGGGCTCAGAGTGTCATGATCAATGCTGCAGGGTCAAATTGGAGGCCTGTAACCAGCAGTGTTCCTCAGGGGTCAGTACCGGGTCCGGTCTTGTTCAACATATTCATCAATGAGCTAGGTGAGGGGACAGTGTATCCTCAGCAAGCTTGCTGATGATACAAAACTGAGAGGTGTGACTGACACACCAGAAGGCCGTGCTGCCATCTAGTGTGACTTGGACAGGCTGAATTGTTGGGCAGAGAGGAACCTAAGGAGGATCAAGGAGGGAAAATGCAGGGTCCTGCACCTGGGGAGGAACAACCCCATGCATCAATACAGATTAGAGGTAGACCTGCTGGAAAGCAGCCCTGAGGAGAAGGATCTTGGAGTCCCGGTAGACAATAAATTAGCCATGAGCCAGCAATGTGCTTTTGCTGCCAAGAAGGCCAATGGTATCCTGGGGTGCATTAAGAAGAGTATGGCCAGTAGGTTAAGGGAGGTCATCCTCCCCCTCTATTCTGCCCTGGTGCGGCCACATCTAGTGTCCAGTTCTGGGCTCCCCAGTTCAAGAAAGACAGGGAACTACTGGAGAGAGTTGAGCAGAGGGCAACAAAGGGGATTGGAGGACTGGAGCATCTCTCTTTATGAGGAAAGATTGAGAGAGATGGGACTATTTAGCCTGGAGAAGAGAAAACTGAGACCAGACCTTATCAGTGTCTATAAATATCTAAAGGGTGGGCGCAAGGAGAATGGAGCCAGAGTCTGTTCAGTAATGCCTAGTGACAGGACAAGGGGAAACAGGCACAAGCTGGAACACAGGAGGTTCTATCTAAATATGAGGAAAAACTTCTTTACCGTGAGGGTGACAGAGCACTGGAACAGGCTGCCTAGGGAGGTTGTGGAGTCTCTTTCTCTGTAGACTTTCAAAACCCACCTGGATGCAGTCCTGTGTAACGTGCTCTAGGCAATTGTACTTTAGCAGGAGGGTTGGACTAGATGATCTCTAGAGGTCTCTTCCAACTCTGATGACTCTGTGATTTACTAGGTCTTTCATTTTTAATGCACTCTTTTTCAATGTATTAAATTCAATAACTGACTTCTAAAAGCTTTTTAAACATATGAATTGAATGGCATTGAAGTGTGAAAATTGGTGCATGTGCAAATGTCCTTTGAGATTTATGGTATAAAACCTATCAAATATATGTCCTGCCTTTGCAAAACAGATAACAGAATAAAGAGACATCTGAATCTATTTGCCTTACTTCTAAAATAATCTTTCATTTCTTGAATACATGAGAAAGTCTGCATAGTCTACAAAAATTTGCAAAATTTCAATTCTTAAGATCTTTGATAAGAAACACTGCAATAGACTGATCTGTCAACTAAGTTTTCAGTATCTCTCCAAATAACATGTATATATATATGAAAATAGGTATTTTCATATGTAGTCATACAACCTGAGCTCTACATAATATATTTTAACAAACTAACTTAATTTTTTTTAAATGTAGCTATGTACACTATATAAAATACTGTAAAATATTTTTTGTAAGGAAATAAGTTTTAGCTTTAAGCCTCCTGAGGATTATTTATTATACGGGCAAAGAAGGAAAAGCATTTTAAACACAGAAAGTAAATTGCTGGTATCTTTTGTTTGTTTGTTTGAAAAGCATTGTATTTTTAAATTAAATCTTAATATAAAATCTCCTTTTTTTTTTTTTTGGTTAAATTATTTTATGTAGTCTTCTAGTCTAGAATTACTGAAATGTGTTGGTGATTATAGCAATTGTTTAGTCTTCCTTTACTTAAAAAGAAGCACATGGAATTGAAGGAAATCATTTGGGTAGCTCTCCTTGTCAAAGAATCCCTTGTCTTCACAGAAAGTGCTGCTTATGTGTTTTATGACTCACTCACATGAAACCTCATTCAAGTCCTATTTGAGGCCTCACTTAACATTTTATGGTCATACTGTAAGATGTGGGAGATTGAAACTATGTGGAATATACTGCCATTTAAAATTTCTATGCCTGCTCAGCTTTGGAAATCTAAAGACTCCATTGAGATTATAATGGAAAAGGTATATGAAGGCAGGAAAGTGGTCTTCAAAATACTTAATGTTATTTTAAAGACTTTAAAATCAGATAACTAATATGGTTTCAAATACTACATCTCCTGGATACTAAGGCTTTTATGGTATGTCCTGGGTTCAGCTAGGAGAGGGATAATTTTTACCAGAACTTGGGGGGGGTCACAGCCAGGATAGGCAACTGAACCAGGCAACAGATTATTTGATACCATACTGACATCATGGCCAGGATATGGGGGGGGGAACGGGACACAAGCTAGGCAAAGCGCAGGAGTTCAGGCAGGCAGGCAGAGCAGCACCTCGCTTTTCGGTTTGTTTGGTATTGCTCCTTTTGTGTATTGTTTCATTGTTATTCTTGTTTGTTGTTTCTCCTGTTGTGTTGTTGTATTAAAATCTCCTTATCTAAGCACATGGGGTTTTGTACTTTTCTTCCTCTCTTCTTTCCCATTTGGGAGGTGGGAAGATGGTGAGTGAGCACTGCATGATGCTCAGCTCCTGGCTGGGTCTAAACCATGACACGATATAAGAATGACTCTGATTTTACAAAAAATGTCCAGGCTTAGATGCCGTACTTTGAAAGTAAAAAAGATCAAAGTTAAACCTTCGGTGGACAGTTGGCCTCTAGCATATAGCTACAGCAGATCAATAACATAGTACCATCTAAACTTCATATATTTATCTGTAATGGTTGTCTTCAGAAAAGAGTAAGCTGGGCTTTGTCCAGTAATGAACTTTCTACAGGGAAACTTCTTTAATAATGTCAATACTACTGATTTGAACCAAATCCTGTGAATTTAACTACATGGCTATATAGAATCATTAAGGTTGGAAAAGACCTCTAAGATCAAGTCCAACCATCTACCCAACATTATCATGACCACTAAACCATGTCCGAAAGTGCCATGTCTATACGTTTTTTGAACCCCTCCAGGGATGGTGACTCCACCGCCTCCCTGGGCAGCCTGTTCCAATGCCTCACCACTCTTTCAGTATAGAAATTCTTCCACCCCCGGTGCAACTGAAACCCATTTTCGCTCATCCTATCGCTAGTTACTTGGGAGAAGAGACCAACACCCATCTCACTACAACCTCCTTTCAGGTAGCTGTAGAGAGCAATAAGGTCTCCCCTCAGTCTCCACTTTTCCAGACTAAACAATCCCCTCATAAATATGCAAAGTGCAAACCCAAGTATTAAGCATTAAATTTCTGCCTTTTCAGCAGTAGAGCCTGAGCCATTTGTCTACATTTAGCTGTATCCAGGACTAAACTATAGCAGTTGCTTTATCACCCCATGACCTCTTTCTAGCCAAGAAAGGGAAATTGGGAAAAGGAGAGAATATTGCACTTCAATATTAGTCCCTGGATATGGGTTTGAGATTTGCTTGGGTTTTTGTTTGTATGTCCCTACCCGCTTAAAAATGCATTGTCTTGGTTTGAAAGACAGGTGTCTGCCAAGGAAGGCAGGAGCTCCCCTTGGAATGGAAATGCAACCCCCTCCCCTCTGAATGCTTGTAATTTTGAAATTAAGGGGCTTTCAGGCAAAGATATGAGGAATAGGAATAACAGTTCTTTACTAAATATATATATAACAAGACAAACAAACAACAATAACTACGGCAGTAACAGCAAACAGCGCCAGGAACCCAGTGCCAGCCTCTCGGGTGGCTCCCGGGGAGCGAGGAGGGCGCCATGGTCTCCCCGCCGCTCCGGAGCCAGCTCAGTCCCCACGTGGCAATGGCCGACGGAAAGCCTGCGTGACGAACCCCCCTTGGCAGCCGATCCCAGTGTCCAGCAGGATCCTTGGGAGACAGCAGGGGTAGAAGGAAAAGCAGGAAACGCAGCAGGGACGACCTCTCTCCAAGCTGATCTCGGTGTGAAGTGAGGGGGGGACAGTATTCTGCTTAAAAGATAATGAAGCAAGTTGAGCAGCCCTTGTTATCCTGGGGCTTCCTGAGATAAACAGGAGACAAGACCTTGAGGCTTGACAGCTTTACGGCCCTTAGCTCCTCTTGCATGGCTTGTAGATAAGGGAAACTAACTCCAAGACAGGGAGGAATAAAGAAGAGCCTCCCACCAGTCCTGTGATCTCCGATTCATCACAACTCAGCATTTTGAGACAAAAGGTGAAAAGTACACTGCGAGGAAGGCTGGCAGCCTTCCTCCCAAAGACCCCCGAAGACCCCGGCCCACGACTACCAGATGGCAGTGCGCAAGTGCCAAGGGGAGGAGGCGTGTGATAATGAGCTCCCGTAACTGATTATAATAATCCCACCCTGTATAATGAATATGTAGCTAACTCTGCTAAATATGCATACTTTCATGTAATAAATAGCTGCTTGATGGACACTCGGGTGTGCAAGTTAGGAGGAACGGTCCCCCTTGCACCCAGCGCCGTAATAAACATACCTGCTTTATAACCTTTCACGGGTTGTAGAGTTTGTTTTCCGCATGTCAGGTGTCCCGCCGGATCCTCGGGAAGCAGCAGGGAGAGCAGGAGACGCAGTGGGGATGAGTTCTCCGCACCACGAGGGCAGCTTCTCCTCACCTCGAATGCAGGGAGCAAAAGCCAAGAGCCCTAGGGGCTCCACCCAACCCCCTTTATTCGGCTGGCTGGACCCCTCCCCCTGTGGCCAGGTCCTTTTGTCTCTCTTAAGTACAGCAATTTACCTCCTTGACAAACAAGTATGGAAAAATTCTTTAAGAGAAGAAGGAAAACAGAATAACTCCCCAAAACCCCAACATGCATGCTCTCCCCTTCACTGATGTAAGTTATTGTTTTTCATTAAAATATGACAAAAATTTATAGCAAGCTACCTGAAACAAACTCAAAACACAGTGTCCTAAATTCTGACTCTTTCTTGTTATGAACTAGATTAAAGGTACACTGTTCAATGTGTATGTCACAGTATCATCTGGCTTCTACTAGGTCAGGAGATACGGAAATGCAGCTCTAAAAATAGTAGGCTATAGCTGACAGGGAGTGAATAATTACTTAGAGAACAAATAGATTACTTTTTTTTCCTATTTCAAGGATATCATCTGGAGGGCAGGTGAAACATGCCTGATAACGTGACTTTGTATGTTGCTTTCACTAGAAAAAAAAAAAAGAAAATAAAATTCCTAATTAAGTGCCATGCAAGTACAAGTCCTCGGTACCCCCCTAAAGTTCTGAGAACCTCTGAAAATGAGTCTGCTCAAAATCCATGTAATATTGAAGTGAGGGGGACAGTATTCTGCTTGAAAGGTAATAAAGCAAG